>PVIC010058268.1:0-10435 GCA_004025085.1 Thryonomys swinderianus | reverse complement strand
TGTCCCCACTCCCAGGAATGATCTAAGCCAGCCAAAACCATCATCCTTCTCTCTGATGAAAAAGAAGAATGACTCCTACTACACCAAAACTTAAATGGGCAATGTATGGAGGCTCCTGTTTGGTGTTATTGTTGTTATTGTTGTTGTCTGAGACAGGGTCTCACTTTGTAATTCACACTGGCCCTGAGTTCACTACGTAACCCAGGCAAGGCTGGAACTCAGCAATCCTCCTGCCTCTGCCTCCTAATTGCTGGGACTACAGGTGTAAGCCACCACATCTGGCATTGTGGTATGTGGTTACCAGGGGTCAAACCAGGGACCTTACACTTGCTAGGCAGGAGCTGGAAGCACTAAGCTAAATCTCCGGCCCTGGAGGCTTCTGTTTGTTTTTTTTTTTCATTATTCAGTAAATGTTACATTATATACATTATATACACAGCTCACAATCACAGAAAACATTGGGGAATCTGTACCAATATGCGACACAGGTCAATTATTGGAGGCTCCTGTTTTTAATTAGTTTCATAACGTAAATAATCTCACAAAGGCTGCAGCTCTCAGGCTCTTGGTAGCCATCTAATATCCTCCTCTGTCATACTTTCTCTTCCACATGAAGCATAGAAATCTAATCTGATGCTTCTCAGTTTGGGGGTCTACATCTCCAAGCTAATAGTAAAGATGCTCTCTTGACAGACCCACAAAAGTTCCTACCATTGAGCAGCAGCTCTACATCTCTTCACATAAAGACAACAAATCCTTTCTTACTGTCTTCTAACAGGGTTTTCAACCTTCCGTGAGCCACAACATCCCAGAGTAGTTTGAGTAGTTCCCAGCAGGTAGGGCCTGCAGGTCTTTCCAACAAGAAGGAGCTATCGAGACTGCCACACTCTCAGCAACCCATAAAAAATTATGAAGATTTATGTCTCTCAGGGGGAAATGAGGCAGAAGATTAGAGCATGGCCAGCCAGCTGGGCAAGTGAGTATGAGCCATGGAGCTCCAGGACATGTACAAAAAATACTTTTATGCTTCAGAAAGTGCTATTTTCAATTCACCTTCCACAAGGTTGTATGGGTCAGTTTGAGGACTGGGGATACAAAAGACCACCATTAATCTGTGCTTTCTTTCCAGTGGACTGTGCTCCCCCTTCAAAGTGTACTTCCTTTCCTGCCTTTAGTTTACCCGAACTCACATTCTGGAGCAGATATCTTTCCCTACCTTTAATAAGTGTAAAAACCTCACTATGATATTTTGTATGTTTTCTGTGTTCACAACATGAACCTAAGAAGAATCTCTGAAAAGAGTCTGTGCCCTGCAGCCCTAGCAAGAAGGCCATACATAATAAGAGGTTGGGTTCTGGAGCCAGATTAGCTAGATTTAACTCTGGACTCCATCAGTTCTCAGTCCTTAGGTAACTTACCTAATATCAACACCCAGCTCCCCAGAATCTAGTGACAAGGTCATACATACTTATTAAGTCTGGGACCATGAACACATGCCATGTAACCCTGACAGAGCTATGAGAAAAGTCCAATGAAAAGCTTGATCTTTTACCCCCTAAGTTACTTATGTATTGTACTTTATTGTGGTTTGGATTTGTGTGTGTGTGTGTGTGTGTGTGTGTGTGTGTGTGTGTGTTCAGAATAAAGCATACTTTCAAGATTGGCTTGATGACTAGGATTTTCAAATATCTAAACTTTGGTTTCTGGATCTAATCAAGATGGAGTAAACACATTCCATCCTGTTTCTTCCCCCGCATGCCACTAAAAGCCCTGCACATAACATTTAGACCAGCTGTCTGAGGACTCTAAAAAGTACATTATAGCAAGTAAATTAGGGAACAAAACCAGAACATGAAATATTACCAAATCAGTAATAAGCTTTTTTTCTTTGCTCTCCTTTTCTTTCTTTATTTTTTTTTTAATTCTGATTTTGCTTGGCAACAGACTCACACCCCAAAGTGTGCAGGTATGCACTGAATGTGAGCATAAAAATGTCTAAGAGAAGCTATCTAATTTTTTTTGATAAGAGGTAGTACATTGTTTAGGTTTTTGACACTCTGACAGAATTCCTGAACTAATAAAAATGGTTTATTTTAGCTCATAGTTTCAGATCTTTCAGCTGGTAGTCAATTGGATCTGTTGCTTTGGTCCTATGATGGCACAATATATCAAGATAGGAGCACAACTGAAAAGCCTCATAATAGCCAAAAACCAAGGAGTAAAAATAAGGGGCCTAGGATGCCAAAATTCCCTTCAAGGTATATTCCAAAAGACCTAATTTCATTTCACTAGTCTCCACACCCTGAAGGCTCCACCCCTCCCAATCATACCACAGATTAAAGACTAAGACTTCAATACTTGGGCCTCAGTTCATATTGACTAACATGGTAATTATGGGTTCACGAAAATCCTAGACTTAGACCCCCACCCTAGATAAAAAATATTAACATTACACCAATATCAGACTCATGGCAAACCTGGATTTTGGATGCTATGTGGTGCTGAAATAGCATTGAGCATAGGGTTAGAGAAAGAGCAGAGACTTTTTACAGTGTCTGGAAAGACAGGTACCAAGCCAGATTACAAAAGCTGAAATAAATACCTTATTGTTCAATACTCAGATGATGTCATACAGCAATAGGCAAAGCTTTCAAGGAGCCATGACTTCATCTGAGTCAAAATAAGTTACTAGAAACCTACAATACAGTAATCAGGATGAGAAAATTCTCAGACAGAGAAACTGGAGGAAGTATTTTAACTAAACTCAATGAGCCTTAAGAAAACAGAAATTACTGAATACTCTAACAAATTAACAGAACAATGGAAATAATTTGTGTCTGAGTTGGTCAGACAGAAGTTATTAAGCTAAAAAGTATACTCAGGAAATAAGATAATGCTAGAAAGTGCCTGTCAACTCTCCCCTTGCTGGGATATAACAATAGACAACCACAGTTTGAAGGAGGTGAGATTAAATTTGGCTCAAAGATTCAAGAAATTCATTTGATACCACCTGGCTCCAAAGCTAAAATACACTGAAAGAACAAGATGCAGAAAAGATGCTTAGTTACTGGTAGCCAAGAAATAAGGCAAGTGAACCATGACTGAGAGAAAGGACCATGAAACCGATATAGAACTCAGTCATAGCTCCATGGGCCACCCAGCCTCACCCAAAAACATACTTAACTAATCCTCTAGGCAATTTCCAAGCCAGTCACTTTGATGGTTAAGCTTAACTGTGCATCCAACCCTTGTCACCCAATCATATTTCCTAAATCATACTTAATCTTCAAGTAGAAATAATAACACCTTTGTAATTTCACCTGAGACAGTGCAGCTATTTTGCATAGAACCAATTCCTTCCCTCAAAGACTTGACAATTTCAGCATTTCCAGAAGTCCAAATCAGAGTCTCCTCTGTGACTCAAGCAAACTCTTAGTTGTGAAAGTGTAAAAAAAAAAAAAATTACATAATAGCAAAGATAAAATTACACAGGGTGGTAAATATCCATAAGAATAAAAATAGAAGGATATAAAATAATCAGACCAGAGCACAGCAGGGCAAACATTAAGTTCTGTAACTTCAAGTCCAGCATCTGAGCACATGGTATTGAGAAGCAAAGTTCCATGCCTGCTGAAACCCACATGACTTTTTCTTGATCTGGCTCTGCTTTGGGCCTGTGACTTCCCTCAGCAGATACTTTATGTTTCTGGCAGCTCCTATTTTGGGGGCTGTCCACTTTAACTTTGAATTCATTTTTTACTTTACACACACACTTCTCAGAGGCATAATTTCTGGCCCTCAAAGTCTTCCTTTCAAGTCTAGATGGACACCTCTATGGCTCCATGATTCTTGCATTCTGCATATCTGGAGAATTTCTACCACAAGGAGGGCACTATGGTCTACCAGCAGTTCAAGCAACAGTTGGGCCTCATTGGATCATAACTGCAGTAGCCTTTGTGTACCTGGATGGTTAAGCACAATGAGATGAATCTCAGGCAACTAATTCACTAGGGAGCCTTTCACAGGCAAGGATCTCAGAAGCTCTCTTCTCAAATGAAAGTTTTATATTATCATACCCTTGAATCTGCAAAGAGTAGGATCTTATGATTCCTGAGATAGCCTCAAAACATCTTTCCTTTTGTCCTGATTCAAAGTACTCAGTTTCTCTTTAATGTTGCTAATCTCTTCAGCAACCATACCACCTTTGGCTACGACTGTCCATGTGATATTTTCAGGGCCAAAATTTAAGTTTTTCAAAACATTCTCTGCTTTTTGCTTACTATAAATCGGGCTACAAGTTAAGTAGAAGTACCCATGCCACAGCAGGAACTTTGGGCTTCCTTGAAACTTCCTTCATCACATCAATTAGTCCATGGCCCTTAAATTCAGCATTTTGCAAAATCTTAGGACATGGGCAAAATGTAGGCAAGTTCATTGCCAACATACAACACACAGGGTCTCTAGCACAATTCCCAAAAGAGTTGCCATCTGAAACCTTGTTAGCCTGCCCTTTACTGTGTACATTCTTTTCAGCATTATCATCTTCTAAGCCCTAACAAGCATTTTCCATTACATCCTGCTTATAATATTCTCAGGCTTCTCTAGCCTATATATCCAAACATTTCCAAACTCCTCTCACAAATCAGTTCCAAAAGCTTGTATACTTCCTAGTCAGGTATAGTCAGAGTAACAAGTTTGCTTCTCTGGAACAATATTGGTCAGCTTCTCATAGTTAGAACGCTCACTTTCAGCAAGAGGTAAATCATTCAGACTGAAAATCAATAAGGCAATAGCAGAGAGAAATTTTACCCTTGAACAAATGAATCTAACAGATAGCTACAAAATATTGCTTCCATCAAGTCCAGGATAATACATTCTCATCAGCACGTACAATACTCACCAGGATGCATTATATAATAAACCACAAAACAAAACTCATCAAATTTTAAAACTGTGAAATCATATTGAGTACATTTTCTTACCACACTGTGATAGTTCATGATAAAAATATTAGGAAATATACAAATATGTTGAAATTAAGCAATTTACACATAAGCAACTGGTAGATCAAGAAAAAATTTAAAACTTTTTGAATCAAATGAAAATGAAACCACCACATACCAAAAGCTACTGGCCACCAAAAAGAGAACTAAGAAACGATGTTTATAAAAGAAAATTGAATTATAAAAATACTCTAGTGATGCGTCTTAAGAAACTCAACAACAACAACAAAAAGAGTAATCCAAACTTCAAATTACTAGAAGGAAAGAAATGATCAACGTCAAAAGAGAAAAAAATGAATTAGAGACCCCAAACTACAAAACATTAATGAAAGATCGGCTTTTTCAAAAAAGTGAAAGAGTAATCCCTCAACTAGATTACGGAAAAGAGAAGATTTAAATAAAATCAGTGATGGAAAGGGCGACATAATAAATGACATAAGAAAAATACAAAGGACCATTATGCATTGTTATAAACAACATGCCAACAAATTTGATAAATTAGAATAAATGGAAAAATTCTGTAAACATATACCTCACTCAGATTAAGTCATGAAGAAATAGAAAACCTGACTGGCCTAGTAACAAGTAATGAGATGGACTGTATCATAAAACCTCTATAAAATATGCTAAGGTTTATAGAATTACACAGGAAACACTTTACTGTGTGTAAAATATAAATAATAACAAATTACTACTAAAGATTTAGTTGGTTTATAATTCAAAGTGCAACATTAGAAATAAGATGTGACCACTTAATGCATCACTTTTCTATTCCAGATATTAGGAAATTATTTTATGACAGTATTCATAGGATTAACGAGGTAATGTTGGTGAAATGTTTTGAGCGCTTTAAAAGGAAGTTGTTATGCAAATGTAAAGGGTTGCTATCATTACCCAGGCACTATTATTTTTTCTCTTACTTATATGATGAGGTTTATGGTTTTCTTTTTTCACATTACATTTAACAAATTGTAACAATAAAATGTGGTAGCCAAGATATAAAAGTGAAGCCATGTGTTAATGAGGCTAAAAAAAAATTGTAATTAGAATTTGAAACCCCAGTCTGTCTAGAAATAATTGGCTCTAATGATTATTTCTCTATGTACACAAGCTACAATTTTTACAAAGTCCAAGTATGTCTTATTCTGCAATTTTTTCTGCATAACGTACTTTGAGGCCGCATCTCCCCAGGATATCCTTAGTTTATCAGAGTGTGTGAAAGTGAAGAGTCAAACACAGGAAGAAAATTATGCCCGATACTGAGAGAGAACACTATTTAACAACAACAAAAAGGCAATGAAAATGTCATCAGCTTAGTTTGGACCGTGCACTTCTTTAAAAAGAACTAATTTATTTGTAAATATAAAAATAGCCTAAAGAAAGTACCTAAATTTTTGGATTCCAAGTAAAAAAGTATGTATTTTTGGTTTTCCTTTTGAAATCCAAAATAAAGAATTTCATATTTTCACTGACATTTATCACCAAATATTTTTAAATAAAGTATGAAATCTTTCTGATTTTTGAGTTGACAGTTAAACTCTATTTTATCTAGAAGATGTTATTTCCTGTGACTACCCCTATACTTGCACTCTATTCCATCAGCCTTTTCTTCCATTCATTTCAGGTTCATTCTTCTTTTTTGCATGTTCATTCAAATTATTATTAATTTTTTGCTCCTAGAACTGCAGGATGAGGAGATACAATATTTGTTGAGCTGTAACATAAGCCAATAATTGGGCTAAGGTTAATATTTTCCTACTTAATTATCCTACGTCCACTCTAACACTTATCATTCCCATTCTACCCTGCAGTAGACTAAGACTCAATACTCTAAAGGCGTTTATCTACATTCATGTAATGAAGCTTGGAGCTGGGAGTCACCCCCATCTCTCCAGCTGAGTTCATACCCTCCCCATCAAAACAGATGGGGCAGGTCATCAAGGAAGGAATGTCACAGTGTAGTAACTATATTTTCAGCTATTCTATATTGGCACATTGAACATGGTCAGATTATGTTTATTGAATGACTAAATAATAATAAGCATCATCTATTGAAAGTTTTGCTGGTGCCCTGAGCCAAATATACTCTAAGAATTTCATATGCATTGCTTCATTTAGTCTCTAAATAAAGACATGAGATACTAT
Source organism: Thryonomys swinderianus (assembly GCA_004025085.1). Lineage (NCBI taxonomy): Eukaryota > Metazoa > Chordata > Mammalia > Rodentia > Thryonomyidae > Thryonomys > Thryonomys swinderianus. The sequence goes on along the minus strand of PVIC010058268.1, from coordinate 3,287 downwards.
GGTACTCTTATGAGCACCCAGAACTCAACTTTGACTATCTTACACCATTCTTTATATTGAGAAAATCTGCCATTTTTGAATTTGAGGCCTCCTAGGACTTTGTGAGCAGAGATTCATTGGTGATAAAAGTGAGAACTTTATTCTATAGAATATAAACATAGGAATCAAAGGAAACGAAAGTGAGAAATTTGACAAAAAAGAATACAGAAATTACATGCTTGCTGGAGGGATAAACAGGATCTGAGTTGATTTGTGTGCACTGTTTTGTTTTGTTTTGAATAAAGTGGGAAGATGGGTTACTATAAACCAAACTATAATTGTCAGGAGGCACTCAGCAGAGCAAGAGTAGTGGAGGCTGTGATTGTAGACTGTGACTTCATGGGCATAAGAAAGAATCAGGAGAAAATTCAGGTTACTCATATTTAAAAATGAAAACAGAGGACTGGAGATTTAGCTCAGTGGTTCCAGTGTCTGCCTAGAAAGAGCAAGATCCCAGATACAATCCCCTGTAACTACATACAACAATACTAGGCATGGTGACTCATGGCCACCAGCCATCAATACCACATACTACAATGCAGGGCACAGTGGCTCATGCCTGTAATCCCAGCACTTGGGAGGCAGAGGCAGGAGGATTGCTGAGTTTGAGGCTTGCCTGGGCTACAGAGTGAGCTCAGGGCCAGCCTGAACCACAGAACAAGGCCCTGCATCAAACAAACAAACAAACAAACAAACAAAAACAAACCAAAAAGCTCCAGTCCTTTCACTAACCCTGCAAGAGAACTTTGGACTGAGAAGAAAGAGAAACATCACAAACCAGAAGTGACAAAGAAAGGCAACTTACAATGTTGAGGAAATTATGCAGAGTCATCATGGCTGGTGCCAGTATTTTTATATAAGGAAAAGCCATTTGGCAGATTCTCCTCAAGCAGCTCCAAAGGTTTAAGGTTCTCTCACCACATCTTCCCCCGTGTTTTGTTGTGGGTACAAGAAATTCTTCTATTCACTTGGGTAAAGGGAGTTGTATTATGGAGACAATTCAAAGCCCCCAAAAAGAAGTAGATTAAATGTAATCTTTAAATTAGATGTTTCATACTCAAAACGAGAATTCATGTTTACCTACTTGGTAATTTAGTAACTCATTATCAGAAAATTGAATAAATGAGAAAACTTGAAGTTCTCTTCATATTTTCCCCTAGTTTCTATCTTTTTATTTATAACAAAATAACATGTAGGTTTTGTTTAATGTTGATACACTTAACATGAGGGGGATTTTAGTTTCTGGTGACTTCCAGAAGAGTAGCATTAGAAACTAAGCAAATCTTTTCCCAAAAGCATTTATATAACTGGAAACATCATGCGAAACAGGCATGTTAAGACTCTAGAAGTTGGCCAAGGTCATACAACAAATTCCCAAGCATTTATTCATGGAAAATTACTAAACCTCATGAAGCGCAATGGGAATTTGTGCCCTTTGACCTCTCTCATCTGGACTGTCCTTCATTCCACAGTTTATAGTTCCATTATGGAGTAGGAAAGGGAAAACCTACTTACTGGTAGAGGAAGCCGACAATAGCAGTGTCAAGAGCAAAAAGTCATGGAAAGTCAATGCTGCGGCTACCCCGATGCTATAGACATAGGTTTGGAGTAACAGACAGACTAATAGAGCAATGAAAGTTCTGACAAATATCCTTGGTGGTTGAAAGACTACATGTATGTAGAACGTGCATACTGCATACACACTCAGAAGAGTGTAGGGAAGGTCTGAGACACCCACTCTGCCCTGGCTGAATGTAAAGGTTTTTCAACACAGAAAGTAAATGCAGTTAGGAACCTTGCATCAACTCTTTCAATTAAACCCAACCTCAGATACATTAGAAAAAGTTGGAAATTTTCCTCACTGTATCAGTGCTCTCAAACAAAATACCTAAAATGTCAGTTTTTACCAAAGCCCTGATGTTCCAAAGGGGCTCCTAGAACCTTAAAATGAAAAGCAAAACAAACAAAAAACCCAAAAAACCAAAAGCTCCACATAATTCTAATCAGAAACATCAGCAGCACAGAATAGGAAAAACACAGAGATGATACCAGAAAAGATCATATGAGCAAAGAAAAACAACCTCTATGGAAGAGAAGTCATAATACAGAATTACTATAGTGTCTTAGATAAAATATCCAGGCTTCATAAAAAAGTCAGATATCAAAAGAGACCACAAAGTATGCGGTACATAAAGGGGGAAGGCTTTCCCTGGAAATTTTCTAGGATTGGGTAAAAGATGGGTGGGATGGGATAAATGTCATGTTTAACAAAGTCTTCAAAAAACTATTATAGATGTGTTTGAAAAACTCAAAAGTGTGCACATCCCCAGAAATACAAGGTGGTGAGACCAAGTCAAGCCATAAGAAATGTATTTTGTAAAGCTAAAATAATAAAATAATCTCCCTCCCAAAATATCTACAATGAAAAAAACACCTGACAGTCTCAATAACAAATCTGATCTTCCGAAAGAACCAGTCAACCTGAAAGTAGATTGATACAGATGATCTAATATGAAGAACAGAGCAAAAAGAAAATAGAACAAAACAAAGGAAGAAGTACGAAGAGATCCAGACGGCTCTAGTACTGACCAAAGCATCCTGGTTCATATATAATAGGGACTCCAAAGAGAGAGGACAAGGGGAAGTCAGCCAGAAAATGTTTGATGAAACGATATCCCTCATTTTCCCCAAATAGATGAAAAATATGTATATCCATCTTCAACAACTTCAAAAGATTCAAATAGGCAAGCCAGAAACATTTTACTGTTAGAAACATCATAGTCAACTGCTAGAAGGTGAAGTACTGAACGCACCAGAAAAAAAACTTACCTACATAACGAAGTACAGTAAGGTTTAATGTGATTCCTTATCAGTAGAGACCAAAGAGCAATCAGATGTTTTATTCAAAATATTGAGAGGAAACAATATCTATCTGTCCATCAAGATTTCTATATCCAGCCAAACTTGCCTTAAAGAAACAAAGCAAATCTCTCAAGCAGAATAGAAATGATACTAGAGCCAGGCTTGGTAGCTCACACCTGTAATCCCAGGGCTCGGGAGGCAGAGGCAGAGGATTTCTGAGTTCGAGACTTGCGTGGGCTGCATAGTGAGCTCAGGGCCAGCCTGAACTACAAAGCAAGATGCTGTCTCATTAAAAAAAAAAAAAAAAAAAAAAAAAAAAAAAAAAAAAAAAAAAAAAAAAAAAAAAAAAAAAAAAAAAAAAAAAAAAAAAAAAAAAAAAAAAAAAA
>PVIC010058267.1:0-10427 GCA_004025085.1 Thryonomys swinderianus | reverse complement strand
AAGCTTACCTGGGTTACATAGTGAGCTCAGGGCCAGCCTGAACTACAAAGTGAGGTCCTGTCTCAAAAACAAACAAACAAACAAAAAACAAAACAGAATAATTGTTAACTTTTTATCAAAGAACGTAATTATGTATGGAGATCTGCATCACCATATAAGTTACTGATAATAGGCAATTCATTGATCCTTTCTCTACATAGAGTTACTCTTTTAAAATCAGGACTTTATGGAGATTATCTGGAAGATTTAAAATCATTTTCTAGACAGAACATTCACCATTAGTATATGTGCTATGCAAATGTTATTTCTTTTGCTTCCTGTCAGTATACAAGAGTCATTATAATTGAAGGAAAATGAGGTAGAAATATGCATGTCTGTCCTGAAGTTGCCATCTATTATTTATTACTTATGCTTTTTGCACTTACCAGACACTCTTCATTCCTCATCTTTCTTTCAATAGGCTTCATGACAAATGTTCTTACCACATTTATATTATGTTTGCTTTTAAAATGCCTGAGACACCATCCAAATATGCTCTTTTTATTAAATGGAGAGCTGAAAGGAAAAACAAGATATTTTGATGTCAATAGAAACAAAACAACCTGTATTTTAATCTAAATGATCGGGCCCCACTGGTCATGTTGATTCAATTTACCATGAATGAGATACTCTGTGCTTTGGTGCACGTTGCTGGAGTTAAGTGCAGTTCTCCACTGAATGTGAAGACAGGGGCACACATGGGAGAAAAATGAGAATTTTTAGGAGTATGTGAACAGATGTGTTTGTGTTTGAGAGCTGTGAGTGGGGTGTCTGTTTCTTTGTGAAGTTATTCTCTAGTTTTTTAGTAAACTCTTACTGAACATTAGAATTACAAGTAGCTTATTTTTGTGCTCACAAGATCTTTGTAATATGAAAAATCATCATGACAAAGCCCAGTAATGAATTACATATTTAAAATATTGAAGAGTTTTCCTTATTACACTATTGAATAGGGAATTTCTGTATTCTCTGTCACCCTACAAGTACAATACAAAAGATATAATTGATAATTCTAAACATTGTTTCCTTAGGATTTAGTTACCTTTAATAATATGAACCATAGGTCAAGAGAATAGTAAAATATTAAATTTCCTCCAATCTAAAAGTGCACTGAGCAAGGAAATAAATACTTCATTTAAATTGATTAAAACTTTAAAATCCTTGAAAGTATTCTTCTCTTTTGACTTCTTCATTCAGTACAAGACTTCTTGGTGAGTTTGGTAGAGAATACAAGGAGAATGATTATATGTGCCCATGTGCCTTTTATAATTATTTTAGGGATAAAATCGAAGTGAAGATCTAGTATATACAGTCAAGGAGACACCAGAACCACTGAATTTCAAAAAACAAAAGAGATATCATAGGTTTCTGAGCATGGGAGGTTCCAGAGAAGGTATTAAGTTTTCTTGTGGGGAACAGCACTGCGAAGTGGGAAGAATTTATCCAGAACACATAGACACGTGTGTAGAAGGGACCATACCTAGGGCCCAAGAATGGCCACAAACCACTGACAGCAACTTCACCTGTTTCCTTTCTACATCTTCCATGGAGAGAATTGTAAGGCAGAGTGAACACAAATTAGTAATGTCCATTTGGCATCAAGCTGACAGGCTTTGTGGGTTGAGAAAATAAATAGATAAAATAAGAATATAAGGGTATGTTTTGAAAACCCTGACTTGAAGTGGATTCTGAGGTGGTTTGTGACATACTCCAGGAATGAAATCCTTTATCTCTCTCAGCGGTGCCATGTTGCTGGAATTGTAATTCTGTTTTTTTGTAGATTTCATGTCCCATATGTTTAAAGCCCAGTTATCCACAAGGTATGAGACACTTGGAAACTACGGAAATTATTGAAAATTAGGTGAGCATTATCCCTGCTGGATGGCTCGAGCATTGCATGGACATCACAGAACAAGGCATGCCACAGATCCCAGCACAGACAGTTGTCTTATTCCTGGACCAAGAGATGCACAGGGGAGGGGAGGACGAGTAGAGTGGACATGGGGCTACCCCTGGAAATAGCCGTGGTACTGTCACGCTCTAGTGATGAGTTGGTGACCTCTAGTGTCCTCAGCCCAGAACTGCTGTCCATACCAAACCTCAGTTTGATCTCCCTATGACCTCTCTGGCCCCACCGATTCGTCATGCTTCCCCGTGCCCGTGAGTACGCTATGGAGCTATCATTTTCCATGTTGAAAGACCTTGTGTCTTTAATGAAAGCAATGGACATAATCAAGAATGTAGATTAACTGAGTCCCACGCAGGAGGGGAAGATAGGAGGAGCAAAAATAAAGAATTAAAAACAAACAAACGTGGGACCAAACATCTATTTCTATATTCTAAAATATGCTTCCATTATAGTCTTCTCAAACTGCCTTTACTAAGTTCAACATTATATGAAAATGAACCTATTGTTTTTTCATTGTCAATTTCATAACATAAGACAACTCACTAAAAAAAAATCCAGAGATAGGATACACTTCGTTCAGACCTTTGCTTATTTTTATTTTGAAACACCTCTCTCCTAGAAATAATAGGAATCCACTCCTTTGTTTTTTATCTTTAAATTGTAACCAAAGTCATCATGTCAAAGACGCATGATTGATAATTGCGATAGATGAGTTTCAAGAACAAGTAGAACAATAGAGCGAAAAGAGCAGGCTGCTGGAGTTGAGAATGCGGCCCCCAATGTTTGCTTCTCTCGAGGCACCATGGACTATTCTAAAAACGGTGAGAGTCTTGCTTCTCAGTATTTCTCATGACAGCTTCCAAATTCCATATGTTAATTTCAACATTTTCCAGTTCAGGCATGATGAACTGGAGATGGTTGAAAGTATATTAAACTTTAGAGGTGAGAAGGATGAAGGTAGATTCAATAACAGCTATGGGAAATAAGGAAGTCACATTCCACTCAATGAGTTAAAAGAACTGATTTTTTTCATAAAACAATATTATTGTTTATATATGTTCATAAATGTCAAACTGAAATCTAACATGTATTTCTCAAGCTTTCAACTTTTTTTTACATTTGCTCATTTATATCTGCAACTTTTATTTCATCATTGAGTCGTGGTTACAACACATAGTGATTCTGTTCTGGGTGGTGGTGGTGCGCATGCGCACCTTGTGTTTATGGGGTCTTATTCATATAATATTGTGGTCTCATGGCCGAGCCATTTTTTTTCATGATAGCTTCCAATTGACTCAAATTTATTCAGTATTAGAGCAGAGTATTACACTAGTATGTATACATAGCACATTTTCTTTACCTGTGCACCTTCCAATATTTAATTATTATAATTGTGTTGCTCTAAACAGGAATATGCATGTGCCACTGCAGTATAATGTTGTTAAATCTTTTTTTTTTTTTTTGAGACGGGTCTCGCTTTGTAGTTCAGGCTGGCCCTGGGCTCACTATGTAACCCAGGCAAACCTTGAACTCAGCAATCCTCCTGTCTCTGCCTCCTGAGTACTGGGATTACAGGCTTGAGCCACCAAGCCTGGCTTGATGTCATTAACTCTTACAGGAAGATACTTAGCAAGCACATAGATAGGTTGAGTAGGACTTTTATTTTTAGTTTTTTAAGAATCTCCACATTATTTCTGTAGTGCTTGTACTAATTTATATTCCACCCACAGGATAGAAGGCTTCCTTTTTCCCTACAACTTCTCCAGAATTTGTTATTGATTTCTTGATGATGAAAATTCTTCCTGTGTTAAGATGGAATCTGTGTTATTTTAATTAGCATTTCTTCTTTTTTTTAATTGAATTCTTTACTGGTACATTTTATATACAGTTCATAATCAGACTCAACACTGGGGAATTTGTACCAGTATATGAAACGAATTAATTATCATTTTTATAATGGCTTGGTGTTATGGTTTGTACTTAGATGTATACCAAAAGCATCATGTGGTCGTAATCAAGGAATTTCAAAGGTCGATGAATTTGAGGATGTAATGTTGGGATAAAGGGTTTGGTGCCATGTGTTGGTGGAAACACCCACAAGTTAGGTCTGGATGAAACATAGAAGAACAAAAAGAACCTGTTTTTCTACTTCACTGATGTTCCTGTTGCTGCTGCTGCTGCTGCTGCTGCTGCTGCTGCTGCTGCTGCTGCTGCTGCTGCTGCTGCTGCTGCTGCTGCTGCTGCTGCTGCTGCTGCTGCTGCTGCTGCTGCTGCTGCCGCCGCCTAGACAACTGTTTGCCACTTGCTGCCTTTCCCTTCCCGAGCAGGCCACAGACTGTCTATCTTCTGTGATGCCTACTGTCCAAGCCACCCCACTTTGGACCAGTCATTTGTGGCCTGAAACTTCCACAAAACATGAGTTAAATAAACCTTCCCTACCTTCAATTGTGGTTGTCAAGTGTTTTGTTCCAGCAATGAAAAAAATAAGACAGTGGACACGATGATTTGTCAGTCTGCAATAGAATTACATCAGGAAGACAATGTTCTATGTCTGCATTTCTTCATCATTACTAAAGTTTTAATACTAGTATTAAACAGCATAATATCATCAGTTCTGTGAATGTAGTTTGGATTCAATACATAGATTGCTCATGTATAAAATTTTAATTTTCTTCTATAATACATAGAAAAGCATCTTTACACATCCTGGAGTTAGAGCTTTATACATGAATAAGTCAAAACCAACAGAAGTTTTGTTTATATATGATCTACAAAGACTAAATAGAATACAAATATGGATGCTGATTCTTCTTTCCACATTCAGTATGTTGAAAGTCAGCCTGATATAACATAATATCTTTACTTACCTATCTCTTTTGACAGTCATTATGCAAACCACAAATTTGATAACTCATTTCTCCATTCCTATAACTTCAGGCTACAAAGTGAACCCACTATTTGACAATGCAATCATAGCAATGAGGAAAATAAATCAAAATGAGCACTAGTAAAAACAGCTATGACTGAACAAAAGGTCAGTTTTGCAGGTCAGAATATTTATACTTGGAAAATTCATTATTATATAACCTGATCCTTTTTTCAGTTTTGATGTAAATAGAGCAGTTACCCTGAATGCCCTTTCTTTCCTATGTGTAACAAAGAAATTTGGATTCCTTGAGTCTGATAAGATTCATTTTAGCAAAGAACAAAAATCAATCAAGGTGTTTAATGGAAACCACAAAGAAGACAGGACTAATGCATTATTTACATAAAAACTGGTCCTCTGTCCTTCAAGTTTATGCCAAAAATAATGAATGGCTACCTATTCTTTTTCTGTTTGCATTCTGCTTTTCACATTGGTTATTATTCATTAAAGAAATTCCCAGGGGTTTTAGTGCAGTGATCTGTTTTTCTTCAGACAACACAAGGGCAGCATCTAACTCACATAGATTTTAGAAAAAATCTTTCTTCTCCTTTACAAAATGGAAATCAAGTTATTTTTATAAACTACATATGATATGAAAATACTGTCTTCTCATAGTATTCAAGTTCTAGAAGCATGCTCCATGGCATAGCAATGTTCAGGTCTATCTAATAAAAAGTTTTATGATTTTCAAAATATTTTAAAAATTAACACCTTAATGTGCGGTGCACTGTTATATCTACACACTACTCAGAATGAAGGTTTACTTGTATCTATAAACTATTACATTAAAAAAATGAACAAATAAGGGCCAGCAATTTAGCTCAGTGTTTCCGGCCTGCCTAGCAATTGCGAACTCCCTGGTTCAATCCAGTTACCACATACAACAATGCTGAGCATGGTGACTCATGCCTGTAATCCCAGCACTTGGGAGGCAGAGGCAGGAAGATTGCTGAGTTTAAGGTTTACCTGGACTACATAGTGAGCTCAAGCCAAGCCTGAACTACAAAGCAAAACCTTGTCTCAAAAAAAAAAAAAAATCAACATATAAGTCATTGTTAGTGATTTACTTATATTTTTTTGCTTTTGAGACAGGGTCTTGCTTTGTAGTTCAGGCTGGCCCTGAGCTCACTATGTAGCCCAGGCAAGTCTCGAACTCAGCAATCCTCCTGTCTCTGCCTCTTGAGTGCTGGGATGACAGGCGTGAGCCACCACGTCCGGCATTGTGGTATGCGGTGTTGATTGTTGGTGGGCGTGTCTCCACGCCCAGCATTATATGTGGTTACCGGGGATCGAACTCAGGACCTTGCGCTTGCGAGGCAGGTGCCGGAACCACTGAGCTAACCCTCCGGCCCTAGTGATTTACTTTTAACAATCCCTTGTTCTCTGGCTCCATTTACTGTGGCTAGGACCCAATTACAGTACATAATGACTGTATTCATCACTAGGAACAGACACATATACATAGTGCCTTTATTTTTACATCTTCTGCATCCATTTTCTTACAAATAAATCAAATTCATCTCTTCTAATAGCAGAATAGTATTCCATCGTACAAGTCCTCCATTTTATCACATTTTCTTTTTATTTTTTTAAGGGGAAAATGTTTGTTTTGTTTATAGTTCATAAAAATTCTACTCCATAATCAACTGGGTCGTACGCAGAATGGCAGAGGGGCAGGAGTTCATAGTGGTAACAGAAAACAACAGAAACAATAAGGCTTTGACAGCTTCTTTCTGCCCCTTCTGTCTCATCCATACCATTGGGATTAGAGCGGGGCCAAACAGGTTACTCACAAGTAGTGGTTTAGTAACCACACACCCTTAATCCTAGTACTGCACATTCCAGATTCAAACACCTCTGAAAAAGATTGCATGGCACAAGCCACAACATTTTGCCCCAAACGCCCAAAGAATCGTCTGCAGTTTTTAATGAAAAAGACAAGTAGGCAGTCTCCAGGACTTGCCAAAGTCCTAACAGTTTCAGCACTGCTGAAAAGCTCAAGTCCAAAGTCTTTTCTAAGATTTAAGAAAAACTTAGTTGTGAGTCCTTGTACAAATTAAAAGAAAATTAAACATATGCAATGTTCAATAAAACAGAATAGATATTTCCATTCCAAAAGTTACAGACAAGGATATACAGAGGAATTGGACCAAAGCAAGTCCAAAATCCACCAGGGCAAATACTAAATCCCACATTTCCACTTCCAGGATCCTCAGCAGTCTGTGACAAATTATGAGTGCCAAAGGCCTTGGGTGGCCCTGCCTCTTTGACACTTTTGGTGGTTGTAGCTCCCATGGCTTCTCTCATGGTCTTGTTTTGCTCCTTGGACCTTTTCTCAGACAGTATATGCTCCGGTTTCTTCAAACTTCCAAGTTCTCCACTGTACCTTTGGCTTCACACACTGCCCTCTCAGGTGTCCACTGCCTGGCCTTCAAGGCCTTCTGAAATCCGGGGAGAAGCCTTCTTGACCCGACAACTCTTATACTGTACATGCACCTAAAGCTAACACTGTGTGGATGATGTCAAGATATGCTGCCAATTGGAGCAGTAGAAGCCAGTATTCCCTCTCTTAACTGTTGGTGCCCAATGCTGGTGAACAAAATCCAGAGAACAACTTCCTTAAACCAGAATTTTGGAACAACTTTCCTAGGTCATCATTTTGGAACAATTTCACGAGACCACCACAATTTTGGAACAACTTCCTTAGACTACTGCCATTTTAAAACAACTTCCTTAGGCCACTACCATTTTGGGACAACTTTCTTAGGCTACTGCCATTTTGAAACAACTTCCTTAGATCACTACTGTTTTGAAAGTACTTCTTTAGTCCAATACTATTTTGGAACAACTTCCTTAGTCCACTGCCATCTTGGAACTTCTTTAGGCTGCAGCCATTTTAAAACAACTTCCTTAGGCTGCTACTATTTTGGAACAACTTCCCTAGGCCATCACCATTCTGAAAGCTGGCACACTGAGGCTTCCTTCTCAGAGCAGTATCTTTTACCTTTATAATTCTGAGACTTCAAAGAGTGGAGTCCTGGTGTTTCTTGTGATATTCGCAGGCCATCTTTTCTGTTCTCCTGTTCCTTCTCAGCAAGCAAGATCTCTGTGTTTTCTTTGCAGTTCTCGGCTTTATTGGAGTTTCCTTTCAGGCCAAACTAAAAATGTTTCAAATAATTCTGTTGGCTTCTTTGCTTTTCATTCTCAACATAGATCTGGCTAAAAGCTTCCAACAGCAGCCATGCCATGGCTTCAACATTAGACAGACACAAAACTTTTCCTGTGAGATCAATTAGTCTTCCACCCTTAATCTCAGTCTCAAGCAAAGCCTGTAAATGTGAGCAAAAGGCAGACAAACTTTTTGCCAATCATAATATACATCTTCTGGAGCCCAGTAGCCAATGCAGTCCTTCTGCACAGAAATCTCCAGAGCCTGGTCTTTACCAGACTTCTGCTTTTCTGAGCTCTGACCAAAATCTCCCATACAGAGCAGCCTAAGAGATTCCAGCTCTACGTCCTCAGTCAGCATCTCTGAATCTATTGTAACTCTTCTCTTTCCCACAAGGTATCCCAAAAGCTCCTGAACCACATGGTCAAGTAATGTCACAGTAACAACCCCACTTCTCTGATACCAAATTTGTGTTAGTTACTTTTCTCTCATTGCTGAGACAAAATAACCACCACCCAAAGTTAAAAGGGGAAAGGCTTATTTGGTTTACAGTTCATTAAGCTTTCAGTCCATAACCAGCTGTCTCCAAGGCAAAGTGGCAGAGGGGAGCAGATTATGACACTGGCCCCATTATACTTTTATTATTTTACTTTTTATTAATGTGTGCTTCTGCTACATAATATCTGTTCATGTATGTACAAGCAGCTTTAAAGGTTTTACTATTATAAGTTGTACTGCTATAAAGCTAGGTATACATGTATCACTGTAATTTTAGGTATTTAAATTTAAGAGAAGATATTTAGTATAGGAACAGCTGGGTTGATCAGAATTTATAGTTATAGGTTTTTGAGCCATCCTCATATGGATTTCCATAGCGGGGCTGTATGAGTTTGCATTCTCACCAACAGTGAAGTGTTCCTTTCCCCCTCTCTTCTCTCCAAACTGTGAAAGCATGTGTTATTTTTTGAATTATCCATTTTAACCATTTGCTTTGTTTTAAAAATGCTCATTCTATAGGGCCTGGTGGCTCACGCCTGTAATCCCAGCACTTGGGAGGCAGAGACAGGAGGATTGTTGAGTTCGAGGCTTGCCTAGGCTACATAATGAGTTGAGGGCCAGCCTGAACTACAAAGCAAGACCCTGCCTCAAAAAAAAAAAAAGCAGCTAAAAATGCTCATTCTGTTGTTTGCATTACACATGGATGCTAAAAAGTTACCTTTATGGGTAATCTAATTGAGTCTACCATGCACAAAATACTTCAGGTTGTGTTGGGACATTATTATTTGCTTTGCTAAACTGTTTTGCTGAAGGTCAGGATTTAGCTCAATTGTGTTTTACTTTCCTCACAAGTGCAAGTTGTTAAATTACAACCCATTACTGAAGATAGATGATAGATAGATAGATAGATTAGATAGATTAGATAGATAGATGATAGATAAACTGCTTTAATAAAATCTAATGGCTCTAAAAAATCTATTTTTTAAAATTTTCTGCCACTACATCCACTACCTGAACACATTTTATATTTTCAGTTATTTAGCTGTATTGAATCTCTACTATAATTTCTTCTCTACTTCATATTTCCTATGTGTAACTAAGACACCCCAGGCCCAATAGTCAGCAGTAAATTATACCATGGTTCTTACCCTCAAGAAACACAGTCCTCTAACAAATTCAAAAATGCAAAACATTTTTATAGCATGTGGTATAGGATTTAGTGCAGACTTCTTTGATATGAAAAGAGATATCATTACCAATATCTTTGTGGCAAGTGAGATTTGAATGCTCTTTGAGCTCAAGGATACAAAAGTTAGGTCTATGTGTGTGAGCAACTCTTATAAAAGCAAACATCATCAATACATATGACTATAGACACATTAATTGCAATAATATGGTTAAAGATTTTCAGTGATTTCTTCATCTCTTTCATTGTACTTTTATTATTTTACTTTTTTATTAATGTATTGCTTCTCCTACATAATATTTACAATGCTAGCATGGAGCTGGTAGAAATGTATAATATTAATTTATTTTCCATCATCTTTCCCTACCTTTCTTTACTTCTCCCTCCATCTACTGACCCCAGTTTTGGTGTAGAAATTTGAACCAAAAAATGGAAAATATGACCATGTAATTATTAAAAGTTATTCAGGAGTCTGACTAGGATTGACTTATTCATCCAATAGAGTCTCTCTACTTGATATCTATTCCCCTAATATGTATTTTAATTCTTTGTTGATTGGTCACAAGTAAGTTTCTTAAAATTATTTTGCTAATGAAAAATTGATCAAAAAAGACTTTGTGAGACTTTAAAAAGTTTTTAAAGACCCTTTATAAAACATTACATTCTGAACATAAAGCTATTTTTAATTGTGGAAGTAAAT
>PVIC010058266.1:0-10434 GCA_004025085.1 Thryonomys swinderianus | reverse complement strand
GGTGTGGGGGAGGTGGTCTAACAGTGAAAGACTGTGGGTCTGTGGAGATTGAGATAATCAGTAAGAAGAGCAGGAAGATTGGTTCTGAACACCTCTTAAAGAAGCAAATTCAGCCGGGCGTGGTGGCTCACGCCTGTAATCCCAGCACTCAGGAGGCAGAGGCAGGAGGATTGCTGAGTTCGAGGCTTGCCTGGACTACATAGTGAGCTCAGAGCCAGCCTGAACTACAAAGTGAGACCCTGTCTCAAAAAAAAAAAAAAGAAGCAAATTCATTTTAATGACTTTAATGTCTTTTAATGGATTTTGTTTTCCAGTTTATAACCATGAGTCCAGTGATGTTGGGAATGGGGTGTGGGAGGGTAGTAAAGACTTCCGAAAGTCCCATTCTAGGTGAGGTCAGAGACATTTTACTAGGAATTCTTTGCATGTGTACCACCAGGCAGCTGTGAAGTGTTGATATGAGAGTTTGTGTGTAATTGAAAATTGCAATTCCTTTCTCAAAGTTCTTATCTCAAAAAGCATATATTAAGACTGAACCATGTATCTATTTTTTAAACATATTCCCAAAACTCACTACAGGGTGAATGGAAGCATGATCTCAGATATCTCTGGCATTAATTCTATAACTTGATTAAATTTTGCAAGATTAGAAAGGAAGGCATTTCCGGTGTGTGTAGGAAGTGTACTCCTTATTCAGGCTGAAAGTTCAGTTGTATTGTCTTTGGTAAACTATCTTATGTGAGTATAGGCCACACATTTCTTGAATTTAATCCAAGGATATCAACTTTGAAAATACAGTGTAGCAATTATAATATACCTGCCTTTAGTAAATATGCTCTTAATACCTGGCTGTTTTTCTTAAGAGAGTAAAATGAAGAAAAATGGATTGGTTTCCTCTCTTACTGTATAGGTATCATACTGCTTCAGTAGTTCTTATTGACATTCTTCTGGTTTTTGAATCTGGATTATTTGACATTATTAGAATTTAGAGTTGTTAGATTATCAAAATCATTGAATGTTAGAAATTAAAAATCACATGTAGAATGAATTTTTGTGATACAGTCAATATTAGTTTTTTTCTTTTTTTGTGGTACTGAGGATTGAACTCTGGCCCTTGTGTTTCCAAGGTAGGTGTGGTACCACTTGAGCTAAATCCCTTTCATTAAATGTAGATACTCATCTATTGATGAAGTCCCTTGAAAATAAAAATACTCATATTTACTTTTGATTTATTTAAATTTGAAAAGTCTTCAAATTAAATGTAATTTCATGATATTTGTGTCAGGCACATATATTTAGGACTGATAGTGGATCATTCTAAAGCACAGTATTCCAGAAAGAGATAGAATTATATGTCTGTTTGTATACGGACAGTCAAGTATGTGTTTGTGTGTATACATGTGTTTGCATATATGTGTGTGCATATATGTGAGTGTGTACATGTATATGAGCATAACAATATTCTTCAGTCTCCAAATCAAAAATCTTCTTTATATGTAAAACACAAGCAAATGACTTTTAATAGTGCTTTAAAATAGCTGTATCTCTAGAAAGCACCAGAGAAACCTCTGAGGAAAAACAAATTTGTGCTATGCTTATTTTTTGCCCATAGTTGTGACAACTTACCAAATGGTTTTTTGATCAACAATGTTTATAAAATGTTCTACTTTATATTTTAATGATTTCAAGTACACATATGATAGTAGCAAATGTACTAAAACTGTTTTTACTTACTTTGACAAAATTATCTGGAAGGATTTAAGTCTGGGATCCATAACATTTTATAAGAACAGTGGAAACTAGAGACTTTTTTCAATGAGGCAGAAAATTATGTTGTATTTCATATCACAAACTAATCTGATATTTGAAGCTTAGTAATATTTCTGAAGGTATAAAAACAGATCCTTATTGTGAAATATCTAATAAAGAAATAAATTTGGGTAAACTCATGAGAGGTCATTACACAGAGTTTTGCAGCTGCTTTTGCAGCTGTTTTATGTTTCTTCCTGGTTTGGACTGCAATTGACCTAGGAAGCACTGAAATAGAAGCATGAAGGATGGTGAATCCAAAGTATGTTGGGAGACCCATTGCTTTTGCACTGATAAGGTCTCTGAAATTGCACAAAATTTATTAATGTTGGAAATTTTTTTTATTTTTTATTGGTCAATTTTTGCAGTATACAATGTTTATGTTTCTTATGAGGAATTGTTACATATAAATATTACATTTAATCTTCTCCTACCTTTTTTTTTTTTTGAAACAGGGTCTCGCTTTCATAGTTCAAGCTGGCTCTGAGCTCACTATGTAGCCCAGGCAACCTTCAAACTCAGCAATCCTCCTGTCTCTGCCTCCCGAGTGCTGGGATTACAAGCGTGAGCCACCACGCCCGGCACTGTGGTATATAGTATTGATTGCTGGTGGGCCCTACCTTTTTTTTTTTTTAACCATTTTTCCCTTCCCTTCCCTTACTTCTCTCCATGCATCTCTTGATCCCTTTCTCTTTTGGTACATGTTTGCAGTACATAATGTTTGCATTTTTCGTGTAGAGTCATTTCTCATTTGAGAAAGGTATCTCCTTATTTCCTACTATTTATCTTTTATTTTGTTCTTTATATAGAATTTGGGTTTCTTATTTAAGATGAATCATGTGATATTTAAGCCTTTGCATCAGATGTATTTTACTTAGAATTATGGCCTGAAGGTATATCCATTTTCCTATAATGATTCAGGTTTTTCTTTATAGTTTTTCCATTGTGGAAATGCCACAGTTTCTTTGCCCATGTGACTATTAATATACGTATAGGCTGCTTCTGAGATTTAGCTATTGTGAATTGTTCTGCTATAATCAGGGTTATGAATGTATCATTGTAATATGTTGCTCTTATCTCTTTCCAGAAGGTACCTAGAACATCAATAGCTGCGTCAAGAAGAATGTCTAGTTTTAGCTTTTTGAGAAATTTCTGTATGACTCCCAGAGTGGTTGTCCTAGTCTACACTAGGTTGTCTTTTTCTGTGTGGTATCACCGACATTAATTATTATTTGATTTCTTTCTTATTTGATAGCCTTTCTTTCTGGAGTAAGATGGAATCTTGTTGTTGCTTTAATTTACATTTCTCTACTGATCCATGCATGATGTTGAGCATTTCTTCATGTATTTATTGGCCATTTATACTTCTTCTCTGAAGTGTCTATTCATTCCATTTGTTCACATTTGATTGGGTCTTTTATTTTGAGGTTTTCGTATTTTTGAGTTCTTTATTCTAGATATTACTTATCTGTCTGAAGAAGCATTTTTCTCATTCATTAGGGTGCCTTTTTTTTAAAATCTATTTGGTTGGTTCTTTTGCTTTGCAGAAGCTTTTATTTTGATATGATCCTGTTTGTTGATAGTACTATTTCCTGTGCAACTACGGTTCTGTTCAGGAAGTCCTTGCCTATGCCTATGCCTATGCCTATGCCTTCAAGAATTTTACCTGTTTTGTCTTGCAGCAAGGTGTTTCTGTCTCAACCTCCATTTCTTTAGTGGACTTTGATTTTGTACATGATGAAAGTTATGGGTCTAGATTCAACCTTCTGCCAATTTTTCCAGTACCATTTATTAAAGATACTGTCTTTGCTCTAGTATACTTTTGGCCCCTTTGCCAAAGTCAAGTACTTGAATGTACTTGAAGTTGTTTTAGTATCCTCAGTTCTGTTTCATTAATACTTATGTCTGTTTTTGTGCCAGTACCATGCTGTTTTTATTAAATATTAGTAAATCAAGAAGAGTTGACTTTAAACTTTTTAGGCTTAAATTAATAAGATTTTAATGATTTTCATAGGAAAATGTTGTAGTGAGATTGTTATGTTTATATAAAAGAAATGAGCAGAGATTAATTGACTTCTCTTTTTACTGGTTTTGATATGGGGATCTGCAAAATAGAGAAAAAAATCAAAGCATTTTCCTCTAGTCTCTGCTCTTCATGATATAGAATGTTCTGTGATTTTGGTCACTGACGTTCCTCTCTAGTAGATAGGTAATCCAAAACCCATGGTCAGAACGAGAATGTGGTGATAAGGTTCCCATCTAGCCATTTAGGCCCAAGCTTTTAGCGGTCCATAAATGAGAGTGGTTATGGGAATGGAGTTGGGTGGGACTGGCACCCCTAAGCAAATTATCTTTGTGGAAGGAAGGAGATCAGGTGGGAAAATGCAGATATTATTACACTAAGCAGAAATGTTCTTGCATTTACACAAACAAGTATTTTAATCTCTATATTTTATCTTTTGTATCTTTTTTTTTCCCCCCTGTACCGGGGATTGAACTCAGGTCCTTGTGCTTCCAAGTTAGGTGTGGTACCACTTGAGCTAAATCCCCAGCCCCTATATTTTATCTTTTGTTTCAATTATCAACTAGCTAATAGTGGATTTTAGTACCAAAAAGTTTTGTATGTTTATATACTTCTTACCATTCTCTGTTGATGAAGCTGTTTATTTGTACCAAAACATATCAAAGTAAGTTTTTTTTTTTTTTTTTTTTTTTTGAGACAGGGTCTCACTTTGTAGTTCAGGCTGGCCCTGAGCTCACTATGTAGCCCAGGCAAGCCTGGAACTCAGCAATCCTCCTGCCTCTGCATCTTGAGTACTGGGATTACAGGCTTGAGCCACCATGCCCAGCACTGTGGTATGTGGTATTGATGGCTGGTGGGCATGAGTCACCATGCCCAGCATTGTATGTGGTTACCAGGGATCGAACTCAGGGCCTTGTGCTTGCCAGGCAGGCGCTGGAACCACTGAGCTAAATCTCCAGCCCCCAAAGTAAGTTAATTTTGAATCTAAACATTGCTACTACTGTTAATATTACTACTGCTATTAATATTAATAAGCCCTTCACAGTGCTATGTGCAAAGGTACTGTTTAAACAGACACTGTGGGAATTGTTTGAGAAATAACTTTATGAGATATCCACAGTCTTGTAAAACAAGTGGAACAAGGTTTGTATTGTGCTTTTGGAGAAGTGTTATATACCCCTGACTGTTAGTAGCTCCAAGAATATCTTCTGTTAAAGTGTTTTTGTTTTTTTTTTTTTTTTTGAGACAGGGTCTCGCTTTGTAGTTCAGGCTGGCCCTGAGCTCACTGTGTAGCCCAGGCTAGCCTGGAACTCAGCAATCCTCCTGCCTCTGCCTCCCGAGTGCTGGGATGACAGGCGTGAGCCACCATGCCCGGCACTGTGGTATGTGGTATTGATGGCTGGTGGGTGTGAGTCACCATGCCCAGCATTGTATGTGGTTACCAGGTATCGAACTCAGGGCCTTGTGCTTGCGAGGCAGGCGCCAGAACCACTGAGCTAAATCAGCAGCCCCCTGCTAAAGTGTTTTGCTTGTGCACTTACTGGTGTGCTCTGTAAGAAAGTACTGTGTTTTTAAGGGCAAGGATCTTATCTGTCTTGTTTGCGTGTATATCCCTGTGGCTAAATAGCACAACAATGGACAGTGATTAGAATGAATCTCTTTATTCTGTGCAGTAACTGTCATGCTATCAGTGGTTACCCCCACACATGTGTGTGCCATGTGCCAACACACAGGTCTTCTTAAAGTGTAACTGAGAGATCCTCAGTATTATTCTAGACATGACTGTTGAATAACGGCATAAAGGAAGTATGAGAATAACTGTGTTTAAAATGCTAAATAGATTTAAATAGAACAGGTGATTTTTCAGATGTTCCATATACTATCAAAGAATTTTTTAAAAATCAGCATTTGATCCCTGAGTTGCAATTTAAGAAGACCTAGATGTGTGTGTGTGTGTGTGTGTGTGTGTGTGTGGTGACCATTAATAGTATGACAGTTACTGCACAGAATAATAAGATTCATTCTAATCAATGTCCAGTATAAAACAGCTGTTGCCTGAGCTATTCATTGCCCAAGGTAGTTATTCATTTTTCTGGCTGGCGAGGATGCTTCCAAAGTGATTCTGTCACAGCATGTGTTTTCTGGCATTTCATCTGGACACTGGGCAACCTGGAGCCGAGGATCTATTAGTGCCTGAAGTGCAGAGTGTGAGGCATTGATCATCCTTTCTCTGAGCTGGCACTGCTGTGAGGCAGCCTGAGAACCAGCAGAACAAGCCAGCTGCCAAAGTCTTTTGGTTTAGATCCCGTTGAACTTAATAAATCAAAACGTTATTTTAAAGACACTTTATATTTTCCAACCATCTCAAAAGTCCGATTAGTACTTTGAATATAGTTAGTGAAGGTAGGGGGACCAAAGCACTTCTGTAGCCATCAGAGGGGGATGAACAAAGGCATATAACCTGCTGTCATCACCTTTGATAGGTGCTCCTCAATACTTCCAATATGATTGAGTTGATGGCAGTGTTCATTTCCCAACTATACTCAACTATTAAGTGTGACTTTGAAACAGTAATCAAAAATAGAAGTATATGGTATATTGGTCTGTCTAGAAACTGATTTTGGTTTTAAAAACTGATAATGTTTCCACTGTTTTATCTGAAGCCAATTAATGGGAAAGAGCAAAGAAGCTTCAAATACCATGCACTGAATATCTATTACTTTATCAAGTACTATATCAAACCAGGCATTATCAAAATCTTGCAAAACATGTGTATTATTAGTATCATTTTGCAACTAAACTGTCACTGATAGTAAGTGATAAAACCAGGATTTGCAGTTCTATGAATCTTAAGCTTGTACTTTTTCAGTTTATGAAGTTTTCTATTTTTACTCAATAGAGGGGAGTAATTCACACACTTGGGGTGAAGATGTTTTGAGTGCCCCGGGAAATTTGAAGTGATGATTTTTTCTTATATTATTGTTCAGCCTGAGGCAAGTTTTTTTTTTCTTTTTTGTGTCTTGATTTGTTTCCAAAAATTTACCTAATCATTAGATTACCTTTGGAAGCTATTTTATTTTCTGAGAGAATTAGGCGATTATAAAGAAGAAGTGGGATTGAAAATGCTCAGTGTCAATTGAGATAATAATGAAAATTACCTATTTTAGCTAATTACTCTAGCAGTTCATGCTGTCTTGGTTCTTCCAAAAATATTCCCAAGTTCCTGAGACGTTTCCAGTAGGTCCTTAGTGTTGTAGATGAAGAGGAGGACTGGCAGGCAGGGACTGGTGATGCTATTTTGTTTAACCTTTATCGCACATGTAGTTCAGTAGCGAAATACTCAACTACTGCTGCTGCTTCCACTTTCTTGTCTGACCAGTACCACAGAGAACTGATGCATTTCAGAAACTTCACAGGAAAAAAATAACTCGTAAGAAGGATGCTGTATTGTTTATTGGAGAGCTCAGGAAATCTCAGGACACAAATATATTTTTGTGAGTAAAAATGAAAAAAGAGCCAGTATTAGACAGATATTTTAAAGATTTGAATACTAGCTTTGGGATAAGCTTTGATAGTTATTTTTTCTTCTTTTTTATCATAAAAATGATGACTTTTCTTACATCTACCTGGAGAACGCTTTCTAACAATACTAAAATTTTAATAGGAGCACAGATGCTTTCCTTGAATGGAAGGAGTAGTGAGATTTGGAGTATAGATCCACTGTTTCTGAGAAGAAAGCAAGGGCAAGATTACTCTGCTGGGCCAACAATAATGAATGGCTCAAAATGACCATGCAGGTAGTTTTGGTCTGTCCAGACAGTTTCTTAGATAAAATCATTTTGCAAGTTGCTAGAACTTAGTAAAGACTCAGTAAGTTTAGAATTTTAGAACTCGGTGCTAGGGGATGTATTTTTATGGCCCAAGGCAGTTGTTTGGCTGGTTTTAACATGATGTCTAATTTTTATTTGTGTCTCGTACTTTTGGCTTGTTTAAGGAAATAAAGCAACAATTATTGGAACCTAGATTTGCTCAGATCTGCTTTTTTGTAAGTGATTTTATTTACTTATAGGCACAATTACATTTGGAAAGGGTCTTATGGCATCAGCAGTAAAATCAAAGGAGTATATAATTTTTCTACTCATTTATTTCCTACATAGATTTTAGAAGTACAAATAATTAGGTTTGGATTATTCTTCCACTAGTGTTATTCTCAAGGAGCTGATTTTCACAGTTCTAAGGGATTGTATTCCAACCTCCCCTTCTTTATGGTTGTTCACTGAGGTATTTTTTTTCTTGAAATAAGCTGAATTTTATATCTTCTCTTTTTCCTGTGTTTATGATCCTGTAATAAAAATATCTCCACCAAGAAAGTTTTTGCTGTCTTAAATAAGTAGCTTTTGTGGCGGTACAAGGAAGCTGTATTTTTTAATCAAATATTTTGGGAAATAGGATTTTAGTAGAAATATCTGAATTAGGAGTAGGGCCAACCCTCATCCTCTATTTCACCTTGGTTTCTGACTTTGCAAGGAACCGCACGACTTGTGACCTTTGGAGCCTAGAGGTTTGTGACTGACTGATGATGAGTCAAATCTGTGTTTTGTCTGGTTGTTAAAACTACTGGCTAGTCCATCCTGGCAAACAAGATGAGTGTCACATTCTTTTGAGATCAAACAACAGATCCTGATTTGGCAAGCATCCTTTGTCCATTCTTTTAGGCAAGGCATCCTTTGTCCATTACTTTTAGGCAAGGCAAGATTATGACGTCTGTTGCAAGGTGAGAAAGTATGTCAAGGTGTTAGAGTTCTCTTATCTAAAACAAATAATGGCATTAAATATGAAGGAACCTAAGAGGCAGTGAGAAAATAGACAAAGAAATAATCATGTACGAATAGCTATTTACTTCACTTGAAAATGATCCTAATCTGGAATTTGCATTTCTTTAAAGTCTTTCTTTTAGTGATAATATCCCTACATGTATTTCTCAAAAGGCAATTATCACATGAAATGGTTTATAATAAAAGTGTTATTGCTTTCCTGGCATTCAGCATGTAGGGTTTTTATTGGTAAACTTGTCTTCTTTTTTCTTAAGCACTTGCCATTATATTTATATTCTAACAAAATATGGTAGAGGTAGCTCTTAAATCTTCAACTTCCTGTCTATAAGCCAAAACAATGTCATAGTCTTTTTAGCTCTGTTTTCTGTAACAATTTCAGGTGCAGTTAAAACATAGATGTATGATTTGTAAAGTTTGGATAAAGAAAATACATTTTTTATTTTGGTGGTAGATATTGCAATAACTTGCTTTATAACTCATGTGCATATCTTGGATAACTTCAGGATTTTAATAAATCATACTAATGAGATTATAAGGTCTTGGTTTTGAACATGAGAAAAATTCTGACTGTGAGAGTGACTGTGTGAAAGTAGAGAAAGAGTAGCAGTGGCACAGCATTACTCACCAATCACGTTGAGTTGCTGGGAAGATGGGGTATTGGTAGTAAAGTGGGCTTACTAACAGGTGACAAAGAGAACTTGGAAAAAGGAAGATCACAAATACCACACAATACATAAAGACAGTGTAGTATATATACATGCTGAACTTATTATTCAGCCATGAAGAAGAAAAAAAATTCATGTTATTTGCAGGAAAAAATAGATATCATACCTTAATGTTAAGTAAAATAAGTCAGACACAGAAACTTAAACATTGCAAGACTTCTAAATACAACCTAATAAAGTAGCAAAAGAAAGGAGAGAGAATAAAAAATAAGGAGGCAGACTTTGGAGAGGGAAAGGAAATCTGGAGACATGGGGAGGAGAGAGGAGAATGAGAGAAGGAAAAGGTTTGAAAATGATCAAGAAATTATATATAAGTATATATGTAACATGTATTGCAAACAATAATTAAAAATCACACAAAATTCTAGCTCTAGATTAAAATACAGCACTTTGTAGAATTTATTTTACCAAGAAAAGGTAATGAAATACAAACAAAGTGACCTAATATGTGTTAATTTAACAATTACACATTTGCTAAGCATCTTTACTGAGTCTGCAGGTTTGGGATTTTATTTACAAGCCAAAAAGTACTGCCATGGTTTTATGGATTTATGCAGAGGCTATAGAATTAGGACTTTTCAGAGACAAAGACATTATAGTTTACAGCAAAACATGTAGGTTGAGCTTCACATCCCTATCAAGTCTCCCCAGGACCCCTGGGAGCAATGTGGAGGGACTTAGATATATGTGCACCTAGTAGATTTGTGTTATAGTAAAGAGATACGAGACTGGGAAGTCCATTGCTTTCCAAATAAACTTGCTCTTTGAGAGATATTACCTCATTGCTCAAGGTGGGTTGCTGCAGCATGATCCTGAAAATGCCTGAGTGATGAGCACAGTGTCCAGAGCCTTGTCCTCTTGGTGTGCCCAGTATAGCTATTAACAGTACTTAGGTTTTCAGAGTAGAGGTCTTTCACTTCCTTTGTTAGGTTGATTCCTAGATATTTCATTTTTCTGGGTGCTACTGTGAAAGGGATTGCCTTCCCAATTTCTCTTTCAGTGAGTCTGTTTGTGTAGACAAAGGCTGTTGATTTTTGAGCAT
>PVIC010058265.1:0-10327 GCA_004025085.1 Thryonomys swinderianus | reverse complement strand
AAAAAAAAAAAAAAAAAATTAGGCTCCCCAAAATAAAACACAATAAAGATGAACTAGCAAAATAAATAGATATTTAATGTAAAAAGTAGAAATGGCCAATAAATAATGAAATATTCAGCCTCACTGATTCTCACATTAGAGAAATGCAAATTAAAACACTGAGATTCCAGCTCACTCCTAAAAGAACAGCCATCATTAAGAAATCAAATAATAACAAAGGCTGGCAAGACTGGAGAAAAAAGAACATTGTTGGTGGGAATGTAAACTAGTACAAGCACTGTGGAAATCAGGGTGGAAATTCCTCAAGAAACCTAAAAATAGAAAGTCCCCTTCTTGGTGTCTTCCCAAAAGAGTTAAAGCATCACAGTGCAGTGGTATATGCATGCCTGTGTTTATAGCAGCACAATTCACAATAGCTAAATCTTGGAAGCAGCCTTCATATCCCTCAGCAGATGGATGGGTAAAGAGAATGTGTAATTTACACACAAGGGAGTACTACTCTCCCATAAAGAAAGATAAATCATTTTAAGAAAGTGAATGCACCTTGAGACCATTACTGTTAAGTAAAATAACTCAGACACATGGTCTTAAATATCAAATGGTTGCTCTTATATGGCAAATCCAAATTATTAATAAAAAGCAAAATAAAAGATAGATAATAGGAAGGGGGAGATAGATTTTTCTCAAATGGATGGCAGCTATGCTCACCACTATAGCACCAACGCGTCTTTCTCAAATGGAAAGGAGATCAAGCAATGGAAAGAAAGGGGCCGGAGATTTAGCTCAATGGTTCCAGAGTCTGCCTAGCAAGCACAAGTCCTGAGTTCAATCCCCGGTAACCTCGTACAACAATGCTGGGCATGGTGGCTCATGCCCTGTAATCCCAGCACTCAGGAGGCAGAGACAGGAGGATTGCTGAGTTCCAGGCTTGCCTGGGCCACATAGTGAGCTCAGGGCCAGCCTGAACTACAAAGCAAGACTCTCTCAAAAAGAAAGAGAGAGAGATGGAAAGAAAGAAGAGAGGAGGGAAAGAAGATGAAGAAAGAAATCAAGATGTGCAATGTACTTGTACCAACTCCACAGAAGGAATGAATTTAAGCATTATACACTGTAAACATGTACTAATAAAATTTTTAAAAAGAAAATCTAATGAGTAAGGACTAGGTTTACATAATATTCATCATACTATAACCTGAAAAAGAAAAAGAGGGGAAGGAAGGAAGGAAGAAGGGAAGGAAATTTAGTAAGTAATAAAGATGGCAATGTAAATCACTTGGAGTAAAGAATCATCTTTTTAAAAATTTCATTCAAATATTAGAGTTTGGGGAACAAGACAAAGTTAGATTTGTACTTTAGATTTATAATTACAGAAATCTCCAAATATATCTGGTATCTAAATGTAAACTATTAAATTATATAAATACTCAGAGAAAACATGGGAAATGAATTTAAAACTTGAGTTTATGAAAAGTATAATTATTACTTGAAATCTCGAAGCATTAGCAGAAAATGCTTTGTTTTCCTGCCATATTGGTGAGGGGATTTCTATGCAATGGAAGGCTAAGCCTGTCCTCACTCACAGTGTAGGGAAAGTCAGCTAGTCCTGACATGTCATGGGCGCTTAGATTGCCTGTCATCTCTAATTACTTCATGACTGACTCCCAGCAAATGACTCCTATTAGAACCAAGCTCAGGGCTTCTTTCAACTTTGGACATTGGTCTTCTACCCTTGCTTCCTCAGCATTATACCTAAAGGGAAGTCACTCTGCTCAGTGACCTTTTCTACGCAATACTTACATTTGTCTGGTCCTTGCTAGTAGAACTAGATAGCTCAGCCCATATCATCTGACCCTTTGCTTAACTACCAAATTGCTTTTCATTATGCTGTGGTAGACATTATAGTGCTTACCCATATCCAGTTCTCTTTCCAGAAACTTGATGAAATATATCTGTCTGCTCACCTTTTATTAAGGTAGTGCTGTGCATGCAAGTCATGTCTTTAAGAAAATATTCTCAGGGCCAGAGATTTGGCTCAGTGGTTCCAGTGCCTGCCTCGCAAGTGCAAGGTCCCTGGTTCAATCCCCAGAAACCACATACAACAATACTAGGGGTGGTGGCCACGCCCACTGGCAATCAGTACCTCATACCACAAATGCCGAGCTTGGTGGCTCAAGCCTGTAATCCTAGCACCTGGGAGGCAGAGGCAGGAGGATTGCTGAGTTCAATGCCTGAGCTACATAGGGAGCTCAGGGCCAGTCTGAACTACAAAGCAAAACACTGTCTTAAAAAAAAAAGAAAATAGGGTTAGCTCAGTGGTTCTGGCGCCTGCCTCGCAAGCGCAAGGTCCTGAGTTCGATCCCTGGTAACCACATACAGTGCTGGGCATGGAGACTCACGTCCACCAGCAATCAATACCACATACCACAGTGCCGGGCATGGTGGCTCACGCCTGTGGTCCCAGCACTCGAGAGGCAGAGACAGGAGGATTGCTGAGTTCGAGGCTTGCCTGGACTACATGGTGAGCTCAGAGCCAGCCTGAACTACAAAGCAAGACCCTGTCTCAAAAAGAAAAAAATATATATTCTCAAAGAAAACTGGTAATGAAGTTAGCTTTCTGTTACCGTAACAAATACATGAGATACTCAGTTTATAAAGAGAAAGGCTCACCACTGTAGAGGTTACAGAAGATTGGTCCCATTACTTTTGGGCCTGTGGTAAGGCAGCATATCATGGGCAGGACTGTGGCTGAGGAAGGCCATTCACCTTATGGCTGGGTGTGAGAGGAAAAGAAGAGCTCAGGTCCCCAACTCCTCTTCAAGATCACACCACTAGTCATCTAAGACTTCTCATTAGACTCCACCTCTTACATGGTGTACCTCCTAACAGTGCCAAGCTGGGAACCAGGCCTTCAACACATGGATATCGGGGCATTCCAAATCCAAACTGCAGGAAGTGATAGAAGAAAGGCAGAGAAGGAAATAATATCAAGCGAGAGTATCATTTCTGGTAAAAGCCTCACAGAGAATTAGCTTTAGGGTAATTCCACAGGAGAACTCAGAGAGTAAACAGTTCCTCAGAGTTGTTTCAAGGTAAACAAGGAGTAGAACTAACAAGATTCCTGCACAAGACATCATGAGTCAAGAGCCACTTAGGGGTGTGCTAGGCACTCCTGGGTGTACCACTTCTAGCAGCCCAGAGCCGGCCACCGAGGAATCACAGCTGCTGGTCAATGAACGTAAGTGGACAAAGGACTAAGGCAAGTGCACATGCAGTCTGTTTCAGGTGTCATGAGTACTCTGGTTGATGATTTGAATGGAGATGTCAGTCAAAGGGAAATTTTGTATCTAGTGTGGACTCCTCCCACATTTTTTCCTACAGCCTGGAAGACCTGGAACTCTCCCAGCTGCAGAAATACAGCACCACACAATAGTAATATCTTGCCAGTCTTCATCCCTGAATCACTTCCTCCGTTAGACATTTACATTAAGAGAAAAATCAGCAACCTTTGTTTCCCATTATGCACACATTCTATCCAGTCTGACTGGTCATATATTTAAATGTATTCTTTATTCAGAAATATTTGAGTAAATATCATAAATTAGGCATTATATTGGGGGGAAGAGGAGAAATGTTCCTTTTCCTCAGTCCATTGTCACAGTGGATTCTAATTAGTCCCATGATAGAGATAGGTTGTAGGATCCAGAATGTTCTATGAACAATGAAGTGGAGACTATAAATGAAACAGGAAGATGAGACAGAGTTTCTTAGAGGGGATTATATATGAGTTATAGATAGTAAAGCATGAATAGAAATTAGCTAAAAAATAAGGAAGCGACGGTCAGGACAGGCAGCTGGAACATGATGTAAAGTTCAGGTTCATGCAGTACAGGAGGCACTGATGACTCACTAATATATAACAATTGGCAAATGAGTATTTTGATGTTTTGTTTGTTGCAGCTTGGCCTAACAGACAGGAAGTCGATTCCATGAGCCAGTTCATGACATAAAACAAATTACTGTTTTCTTTCCCGGCGTCCTGTTTACCTACCTCAAAAGATGCAAGTGTTGACCTGCTTCATAGAGATCCTGTCTAATTGATACTCAGAGTTGTTCTGAAAATATGAAGCCTTTCTCAAACATGAAGAACAAGTACAACTGCTTTGGAGCTGAGCCACTGAAAGACAACAGGGGTTGAAATCTTTAGACTGGAATAAATCTAAGAATATAACCATTGGTTTTCTTCCACTAGTAGGAAAGGACTTTCTACTGACTGGTCTTTAATGATGTCAGATTAAAGAAGATGGAAATGAAAATGAGAATTAACTTGTGTCATATATTGGTACAAATTCCCCAATGTTATGTGTGATTGTGAGATGTATATAAATTGTACCAATAAAGAATTCAATTTTTAAAAAAAGATGGAAATGTATGATCATTCCACGAAAAGGTGGAAACATTTCACAGCAGACAGGAACTTTCTCAGAGTTACCAGCATTGAAACAGACTTTCAGGAATAAGTACTCAGATGGCCCATTTTACCCTTCTAAATTTAAGTGCTAATGATAATAATGATGATGCTGATAGCTAGCATGCTTTTCCATCTGTTATCCCCCAAATTTTCTAGACAGCTCCATGCCATGTGTTTATTCCTGAGTGGTCAAGTGGCCCCAAACTGTTTCTCTGAATCTATGCCACCCATCGTTCCCATGCAGGTCTTCTTCACAGAATAGAATGTTTAAGGTGTCATCATATTCAGGGCACAACTTCTGCTTATACAACTAATAAAGCAGTGATTTTGTAGGCCAACTCAGTGGGAAAATGACTCTGAATTCAGCTTTTTCCTGATCACTTTTACTAACAGTATTCAACTGATTTATTTGTTTTCCAATTTCCCCAAGATCATTGGAGATTTAAGATCCCTGGAGCAATTATTTCTTTTTAAATGCATATCTACTTCTGAAGTTTTGTGCTCATATCTGATGCTAAACTAGAAAACCAGCCTTAGCTACATTTTACCATCCAAACCAGTCCTGTTTTCTTTCTCCATACTAGCAGTATGACATTAATAATAACACTAAAATAATCCTTTGTTTTCTTTTTTATAAACACTTATAACTTGTACTGAATATTGTCAATGTATTAATTGACAATATTGTCAAATGTATTAATGTATGGAAATGATCTGATCTACATATTTATTAAACAATATTGCTATCACTTAACAGTTCCCTTTCTAGGATTTATCTTGAGGGCTCCATTCAGACTACAGAAGCTAAAACAGATCAAAATTCAAGTAATACAACTGCTGGTTGTATGAGCCCTACAAGCTATTAGAATAAAAAAATCTGAAAAGATGCAATTATGAATCCAGACTTGTGTCCATTTCTCAAGTAGGAATGTTCTATTATTTTTATTTGCAGGAAATACTAGTCATACTTTTAATAGTAATGTACTAGACTCAGGGCAGTAATGAGAACAACAGCTATTACTTACTGAGCACAGATCATGTGCTCCACACTGTGCTAAGTATTTGATTTGCATGAGTTCATCTAGTATTTCACCAAAAGCATATATACAGTGTACTGAAATACTCAACATGGCAATTTAAACAAATAATGAACATTTAATTTTAAAAAAAACTTATTCTTGGGCTGGAGATTTAGCTCAGTGATTCTGGCACCTGCCTCGAAAGCACAAGGTCCTGAGTTGATACCGGTAACTACATACAATGCTGGGCATGGTGACTCACGCCCACCAGCAATCAATACCATATACCACAGTGCTGGGCATGGTGGCTCACGCCTGTCATCCCAGCACTCGGGAGGCAGAGACAGGAGGATTGCTGAGTTCCAGGTTTGCCTGAGCTACATAGTGAGCTCAGGGCCAGCCTGAACTACAAAGTGAGACCCTGTCTCAAAAACAAAACAAAACAAAACAAACAACCTTATTCTAGTGAAAGAGACCTTGCCATTAATCCTTCTCAAAAGACTCTCACTCACCTGAAACTCACTTATCCCATCATTCTTTCTCTTCTGGAGCAATTCTGGAACTCCTTTTTTATGAGTGTCTTTACAAGGTATGATAAAAGATATGGCAAATAGAGTGGCCAACTCCCATCCACGAGAAAGGAAGGCTTGTGAAACATTATAGTCTGCCCTCATGCCCCTTGTTCGCTAGGAGCTGGCACCATGTGACTCTTGGCTCTTCTCCAAAGTCAAAATGACTAAAAAGTAAGCGTTTTGAATCAGTTCAGGACATGAAAGCAGCCAGGACAGCACAACTAAAGATGCGCACGAAAGAGAACTTTCAGAACTTCTTAGGAAAGAACACTGGGGCCGGAGGGTTAGCTCAGTGGTTCCGGCGCCTGCCTCGCAAGCGCAAGGTCCTGAGTTCGATCCCTGGTAACCACATACAATGCTGGGCATGGAGACTCATGCCCACCAGCCATCAATACCACATACCACAGTGCCGGGAGCGGTGGCTCACGCCTGTAATCCCAGCACTCAGGAGGCAGAGATAGGAGGACTGCTGAGTTCGAGGCTTGCCTGGGCTACATAGTGAGCTCAGGGCCAGCCTGAACTACAAAAGCAAGACCCTGTCTCAAAAAAAAAAGAACGAACACTGAGTCAGGTGGCACACATCTATAATCCCAGCACCTCAGAGGCTAAAGCATGAATGAGGACAGCTGTTTGAGGCCAGCCTGAGTGACATACTGAGACCTTGTCCCCCTCCCCAAGAAGGAAGGAAGAAAGGAAGGAAGGAAGGAAGGAAGGAAGGAAGGAAGGAAGGAAGGAAGGAAGGAAGGAAGGAAGGAAGGAAGGAAGGAAGGAATGCAAACAGGCAGGAAACAATACAAGAATGTTCAGATAACTATTTGATTATTGGCAATGTATCTTTTACTGCAAAAACTTTTAAAATGTAAACATTCATGGTATTTTTCTATCACTTCTGCTCATTAATACACGGATAGGTGCAGTATATGTGTATGTTTTCTTTAAACAATTGTCTCACTGCTGTGGTTGTATGAAAACAATGAATATTCCTCTAGTTGCCCTGTATTCACAGGCAGTTTTCCCATTCATACTTATCTCTTATAAAAAAAATCCTTTGTTTTCTGTGGTTTACTTATTTCTTCTTATAATTCTATCAGAAATTAAGGTAACATTTAGCAGACCTTGAGAAGAGTTTAAAAAAACTAGCAGCATGGGCCAGAGATTTAGCTCAGTGGAGCCTGCCTAGCAAGTGCAAGGTCCCTGGTTTGATCCCCAGTAGTCACATACAATACTGGGTGTGATGGCTCACGCCCACCGGCAATCAGTACCACATACCATAATGCCGGGTGTGGTGGCTCACACCTGTAATTCCAGCACTCAGGAGGCAGAGGCAGGAGGATTACCGAGTTCGAGGTTTGCCTGAGCTACACAGTGAGCTCAGGGCCAGCCTGAACTACCAAGCAAGATCCTGTCTCAAAAAAAAAAAAAAAAAAAACTATCAGCATGAACAAATAAATAGGAGAGATTGCAAAGAGAAAAGATATGGCCTAGGGCCTAGCTTCTTTATTCCGGTCAAATAGCAGCCAGCCAAAAGACAATACTAGGTTGGAAGAGACACAGGAATTCGGAGTGCAAAAGAAAAATATATTTTAAAAAATTTTAACTTTGGATTTAAATAACATTGGCTAAAAGCAGACAGAGAGGAGCTTGAGAGTTAATAACTACACATAGCCACACAGATGGCAGAGCCTGGAATCAAATCCTAGCCTTCTTATCCAAATCCTTCCCACCACTTTTCAGCTACACAGCAGTGCTGCCTGGATCCATGGTACTTTGTTCCTGCGGTAATCTAAGGTGCTTTGCCCAAAGCCTTTGTAGAGCATGCAAAGTCTGTATTGACTTTGAAATTTATGACTAGTGTGGGGTGGAAGTTGTTAAAAAAGTTGAGAGATACTGAGGTTTGAAAGCAGCACAGACTAGTGACTTACTCTATGGACTCTGGAGCCTGACTTTTTGGGCAATTCCATCTTTATTACTCATTGACCATGTTCCTTTGGTCAAGGTATTTAAACTCTCTTTGCATAGGTTTCCTTATCTGAATAATTAAAGCAACAGTAATACCCTTCTAATGGAGCTTTTAAAAAAGAAATAATGGATAATGAAACCATGTAGAATAATGCCTTTTTCAAAGGAACTGGTGAAACCATGTTATAATGTAGTTCAACATAAATAGCACGACAGTAATATAACAACATTGGGATCGAAAGCAAGAGTGTAATGAGGGTTTACAGCCTCTCGAAAAGACACAAATGGCTTAAGGAGAAGGCAGAGGGTAAAGAGAGAAGACCCATAGGGATACATAAGCAAATTAACTGAACAAATGAGGTACAATATCAGAAGAACGGAAAGAAGTGGTGTTTACTGTACAGAAACTTCCAGGGAGTGAAGAGGAACCTACCCTGGTTTTGTTCCAGAAAATTCCAGAATCAGGTGGAAAGTGAGAACCTCACCAAAGAAACTTGAAGAGATGCAAAGACAAGAGAATGTCCAAGAGATAAAGGGATCCATAGAAACAGGCTCAAACACAAGGTCGTCTTCAGGGGAACCTGATAATGAAAGCAAAGGAAGGCTGAAAGAATTTTATGGAAGAAAACAAGGATAAATTTGTTCTGGGAAAATGGGTGGGAAGAATAAGAATGAGGAAGTATTGCAGTAGGAGAAAATGGTAGGTCATTATACCAGGCAGAAAGTCAACAACCTATTTTCCATGGATCAATAGACATAAAGATAAACCAGTACTTGCCCAGCATCAGAAAAGAAGGTGGTCAGATGACAAACGCACAACAGTGATTTTGCAGGTAAAGTCTTAGAAACAGCTTCCTTTTAAATTCTTAGCTCATAGGTATTGTTTTATTCCAGAAAAGCTACATTCTACATCGCACTCACACACACACACACACACACACACACACATACACACAGAGTTAAGATTTGACCTGTGCATGAGTGGTTAGAAATCCTTTCCACATTTGTAACTAGGTGCAAATTTGGGGTAGGAATGCGGGTTCACCATTTATTAAGCATCTGGGTTCTATTACAGCTAGTCCATTAAATTTAGGGAATCTGATAAGGGTATGATTTAAGGTATTGAAAGATCAGCTTCTCAGATTCTAGAAAAATTAACTGGAATATCTAAATCTGAACAATTTACCTAGATTCATTTTGTTTTGTTTTGCTTTATTTTTTGAGATAGGGTCTCACTTTGTAGTTCAGGCTGGCCTGAACTCACTACATAGCCCAGGCAAGCTCAAACTCTTGGTAGTCCTCTTGCCTCTGCCTCCTGAGTGCTGGGAGTACAGGCATGAGCTACCATGCTCGGCCCAAAGAGCTTTTAATAAATAATAGCCAGTAAAATATTTTCATTATAGGAGTTTTATATTTCCTTTATTTTAAAAATTATTTTTGTGTTTTGTTTTGCAGAAGTTCTGCATTTATAGAGACTTAGACTTTATAGGCAGAGGACTAAATGGACTTTAGGGTAAAGGACTTCTGTGTACATGTTAAATATGAAATATCTAAACATCTCAGACTAATAAGATCATTTTTATATTACATACTGAACCAAATTCTAACCTCAACTCTAGGTGGCAGTTTACTCCATCACTTTCTTATGTTCTTTTAACAAGCAGTAGCTTCATTCACAGTTTTTTCGTGAATGCATAATTTTGTGTAAAAATTCAGCTCTGGCTCTCAGAATCTGTTAAAAATAGATTTGATTTTTGGAATAAAATTATGGCTTGAAATGCAGGTTTTCTGTATATCTTGTCATTCTTGGTTTCATTAAGTTGATAGGATAAAGCAAAAAACAGATAAAGAACATTTTAACCAATTTTTTGAGGAGTATAATCCTCTTAAATCGTGGCAATAGTTCTATGTCAAGACTATGATTTTAGCATACAGAATAGAATTTAGTATGGATAATTTCTCCATGAATATACTAGTTTTTAGAAAGATCAAAGGCATCTAGGACTCTAGGTTTTCTGAGATTTAAGTATATCAATTGAAAGAAAATTATAAAAAGGAAAATAACTCATACCTGTGTTTCCTCTCACTGAAAGCCAAAACTAGGTGCTAATTGGATAGTCAAGGTCCAAAAATATTTTCCCTGATTAAAAATATGCTCCCACGCACCACTTACCTCCAGACATGTCTGTATAAGGTGCGTTGTTTTATTTTTGTAACAGAACTAACAATAGGATACACAGAATTACTCCCCACCACTTATAGCATAAAAAACCTGCTACACTGCACAGTTCTTTCCATGGTTTTTTTTT
>PVIC010058264.1:0-10429 GCA_004025085.1 Thryonomys swinderianus | reverse complement strand
TGTCTCCATTTGCACCTAAATGGATCGATCTTGTCATTCTTTATGGCAGAGTAATACTCCATTTTGTAAAAAAACCACATCTTCTTTATCCACTCTCCAGTTGATGGACATTTGGGTTGTTTCCAAGATTGAGCTATCACGAACTGAGCTGCTATGAACAAGGGTGTACATCTGTCTTTCCAATGTGAGTTTTTAAAAGATTTAATTCTTTTTTAATCCATATCTAATACATACTCATAAGAAGAAGCCAAACATAAATATAAAATTGGAGACTAGAAGACAAGATAAAATTAGTGTGCTTAAAAAGGAGAGGATTTATAAAGGTATGAAAAAGAATGAATAATGATGAGTATTCAACAGGAAAGCAGCTATAATGAAGTGTGAGAATACAGAGAAATTAGATAAACAGACATCTAACAAAGTAGACAGAAGGTTCTGAATATAAACAGAAGAAATGATAAATTCTTGCTAAGTAGAATGATATAATAAAATTCTGAATGAAAAGGAAAATTCTAGCTGCCATATACTAAACAGTTTAGATTGGCTAATCACAGAACCAACAGAAATGGCAATGAAATGTACAGGAAGATTGTCATTATACACTGGACACAGAAAATAAAAGGATACAATGAACAAAAACTTCAGAGTCAAAAGATTGTAATGCTATTTTTTGAAACATAAACTTCCTCAGATACTTAAGTCCTTTTTCTGCTCTGTGATTACAAATTATACATCCACTATCTTTACCTTCATTCCTAGGTTTCTACATTTTCTTAAATTTTTTCCTACTTTATGGATCACTTAAGTTTCCTTTGCTATGTCTTCATTTACCCCTCTAGCCGCACACTTTGAAAAACTGTGAAGTGTGAACCAACTACAAATTTTTTATTTATAAAGTTCAAAATGCCTATTTGTATTTCAAACTCCTGATTATATTGCCGCCTACTTCTCTGACGTCTATGGAACCTTCAACCTTTCACATCAAAATCTTTGCAATCATTTTTTTACTTCTTTTTCCATTGTATTTACATCACACCTATTGGCAAATCTTATAAACTTTTAGCTTCAAAATAAATGCAACAATTTAATCATCGCTTGCACCTCAACCATCTGAGTTCAAGCCTCCCTAAATTCTTACTTGAATTATTCTAACAATGCCTTTAGTCTACTTCTAGATCTTTAAAACAAAATGAAGCCATATTACTTTATGCTGTAAAATCTCCAAAAGTTTTCAATTTAAGGACAAAACCCTAAGTTTTTCTTGCTTTTTTTTTTTTTTTTTTTTTGGACACAGGGTCTTGCTATGTAGTTCAGATTGGTCTTGAACTCACAGTGATTTTCCTGCCTTAGCCTCCTGAATGCTGGGATTACAGGTGTTTGCCACGATGCTCAGCAACCCAAACTTTGACAATGGACAGCAACAACAATAATATACAATGGACAGCTAAGGCCTTTCATGATATAGCAATTGCTACCCTTCACCTCCACTGGCCTTGCTGTTTGCTCATGTTCTCCTTTGAGGTTTTGCAACTGTGGTTTTTTTTTTCTAGAGTATTTCTCTTCTACATATATTTTAAGCCATTGACTTCTTCAGTTCTCTGACATTCTATGTTCTCTTATTTGTCTCTGACAAATCTATTCTACCTATTTCTGTCAGTCTCTTACTCTCTCCATAGCCTTTTATCATCAACTGACATACTTGTGCTATCTTTATTGTCTACTTTTTTACTTTTTTTTTTTTTTTTTTTCTTTTTGGAGACAGGGTCTCGCTTTGTAGTTCAGGCTGGCCCTGAGCTCACTATGGTGCCCAGGCAAGCCGCCACGAACTCAGCAATCCTCCCATCTCTGCCTCCCGAGTGCTGGGATTACAGGCGTGAGCCACCACGCCCAGCATTATATGTGGTAACCGGGGATCGAACTCAGGTCCTTACGCTTGCGAGGCAGGCACCGGAACCACTGAGCTAACCCTCCGGCCCCTTTATTGTCTACTTTTTCCCACTGGAGCATAAGAAACAGGTTCAGTGTTTTGTTTGCTGCAGTTCTAGAACTTAGACACAGTCAGGCACACAGTAAAAGTCAAATTCTTGAGGATAATATCTTAAACCTCTACACTGAAGAAGGGAGCTAAAGTCTGGTAGGCACTGGGCAGCAATAATTATGCATTTGAAATATTCTCAACTTAAGACATAATTGCTCACAGTACATGGATTTTTTTCTTTAGGGTGGCTAGATCACAATTTTGTTTTATCAGACTCAGAAATTTCATTTCTTTTTTTTTTTTGAGACAGGGTCTCACTTTGTAGTTCAGGCTGGCTTTGAGCTCACTACGTAGCCTAGGCAAGCTTCGAACTCACCAATCCTGCCTCTGCCTCCCGAGTGCTGGGATTACAGGTGTAAGCCATCATGCCCGGCACTGTGGTATGTGGTATTGACTGCTGGTGGGTGTGAGTCTCCACACCCAGCATTGTATGTAATTACTGGGATTGAACTCAGAGCCTTGCGCTTGCAAAGCAGGCGCTGGAACCACTGAGCTAACCCTCCAGCCCCAGAAATTTCATTTCTAAAATAAGTAATCTCTCTCTACTCTGTATGGTGGATAAAGCAATGTAATTGCTGAGAACCTATATGCTAATATCATGTTTGAATCCTGACTCCTATCATTTACTACCTCTATAATCAACCATTTCTTTAAACATTCTCTTCTATGTGACTGAAGGTGAAAGTATTAACCTTTTTGGGAGGTATATCCTGGTGATAATTATCATAAGATAACCTATCTCCACATACACAGTAATGTAGTTTTAAAAGCAATGATAAAACCTGGGGGATAACAGTGAATATGTAGAGTAGGATCAATAAACTGTCCCATGGATCAAGCTCAACTGTTTTTTCTTTTTTTTCCTGGTACCAGGGACTGAATTCAGGATCATGTGCAGGTGGAGCAACACTGAGCTACATCTCTGGCTATTTTTAAATAAAGTTTTATAGTTGCTCTTGCACTTCAGCAAGAGATAACTGTATAGACATAGTATGGCAAAGCATGAAGTACTTACATTTGTCTTTTTAAAGAAAAAGTCTCCTAATTCCTAGTTTAAACAATATGCTTAGTTATTCCTAAATTTTGCTTTTATAGCCAAATGAAAATGTGATCTATATAAGTACGTTTCTGAGGCTTTAAAATAGTGAGAAATTAAAGTAGTACATTCTTCGCTATGTATATAAAAGCATAGGGTATAGGGGATTATAAGTGAGTCTGAAGTCTCTGACTGACTAGAAGAACTAGTAGACCAATTTAAAGAAAAAGAAGCCAAATAACAAAATAGAGTCTAGTAGAGATGAAGCTCAAAGAGGCTCATTAGAAGGGTGCCACATTTTATATTTTATAAAAACACAAAAATGAGATTAAGAAAAAATGGACTTTGTCAATGGATTAATTTATTTAGTGGCTACAAGGTATTTTAAAAGACAATACCCACTGATTTTAAATGTGTCAATCTTAGTTTGAAGTTTGATACAAAAAGTCTAGAAATTGGTAGCAGTTATGGTAACATTATAGCTAAGCACTTTTACGTAGCCCCACTTTTTTTCAGGTATCACATGTCATCACCAATTGGCTTTACTAAATACCTTGCTTCTGTATGCTTCTGTCACTTTCATGACAAGTTGAATTTTTTTTCCCAAGTCATTCAAAGCTTTCGGTCTCTCTTCATGTTCCACGTATCTCATTTGAATTGGCTGGCCATATTTCTGTCAACATAAGGAAATTTATTTAAATAAGATGATAAATATGAGAAAATATTAAAATGTCTCTTCTTCTTTCCCTAAAAATAAGTGAGTCCAGTGGCTATGTTTTGTCTTGCATATCATATTCTTCGCATTTACATGATTACTTTTAGTTGTTCTCAGATCTTAAATCTTAATCAAACCTATGAGTTTTTCATAGCTGGGTGCTAAAATTTTACAAAATTATTAGAAGAAAATGATAAGAATAACTATATTACATGTATAGCTTATAGATTGAAACTTGATTTGAAAATTAAATAATATGACTATGTATGCAACATGGTTAGTCATGTACTGAATACCATGTATATATGTAATTTGATTAAAATATGTACTCTACTTATACCTATATGGATTTGTATATATGCCTAGACAGCCTGTGTAACTTTGGAGTGGAAAGTAAAATTTAGGAATTTAGAAGAATAACATAATTTTCTTTTAAATTTTTTTATATGCAGAGTATTCTCTTTTTGTTTTATTTTGCTTTTTTGAGACAGGATTTTGCTTCATAGTTCAAGGTGAACTTGACATCACTATGTAGTCCAGGCTGGCCTTGAACTCCTGGCAATTCTCCTGCCTCAGCCTCCTGCACACTGGGCTTAGAGATAAGAAATCAGCTTAAGATTAAAATTTTAATCTTTGCAAAAAAGAAAAGTAACAGTTAAAAATTTATTACTGCTTTTCTCTAGTTTTAATATCATATGGTGTATATGTTAAAACAAATGTACACTGGTGCTCTACCTATTAAGTGAATTTGAGTCTTTATGCAGGTATTACCTTTATCTATTCCATGGTACCATATTGCATTTGGGATAGTGTATTTAAACATTTTTGAAAGGGGAGCAAGCATTATATTTGTAAAGGCCATCTCAAACAAAACAAAAAGAGAAATCCATGAAAATTTATGCAACATTCATTTCTATGACTGCATATATATTTCAGGCACTGCAGTTGTATCATGGAAAGCCTGTCATGGATATCTGGAATTCAGTCAGAATCCTTACTTGAGGAAGAGCCCAGGTAATTCACTTGGACCTCAGAGCACTAATGTGAGCCACACTAAAAAGGAATAACTAATATGCCTATTCATCCTTCTAATATAAACTTCTACTCTTGGAAGATTTTTTTTTTTAAGAGAGGGAAAAGGATTATGGAATGAGCAGAGAAATGGAGAAAGGAGATAAATGAGAACTGCAAAGTAGATTTTAAGATTCTTCCTTAAAGATCATATCAGTGTCCTAGAAAAAGGGCCCCTTATGGCTAGGCATCTGTATTTGTGAAGGGACATTTAAGAGCAGGGGTGCTATTTTTGAGCTGGTCAGGTATCTCCATCAATTAATAATGTGCAAATACAACAGATCTGTGTGGCATTCCTGAAGTCACAACAGTGAAGGTTAACTCCTCTAATGGATAACAGAAGCTACCACAATGTGTATTAAATCACACTCTATACCATAAATAAGTACAATATTTACCTGTCCGTTAACCAAAAATGAATTTAACTAAAAATATGCTGTGCTTTTA
The DNA here is from genome assembly GCA_004025085.1 of Thryonomys swinderianus. Classification (NCBI taxonomy): domain Eukaryota; kingdom Metazoa; phylum Chordata; class Mammalia; order Rodentia; family Thryonomyidae; genus Thryonomys; species Thryonomys swinderianus. The sequence goes on along the minus strand of PVIC010058264.1, from coordinate 5,122 downwards.
TACCATAATTTTTAGGAAGTAATGTTTTATTCAACATTAACATGGGACTTTTAAAAATATACCTTTAGTTCTTGAAGCTTATCTACATAAACTTGTTTAGGTTGGTCCTCTCCTTCTTCATAAAGCCAATTTTCTGTGTCTTCCAACATTGCAGACAATTTATTCATGTCCTAATTATGCATTTAAGAGACATTAATTACACATTCTTTCCTTAGAAGTAAAAATCATCAGGCAAGGCAGGATTTTTTTCAAGTTAAATTTCAGATTTTCTGGATTCTTAGTCATAAATGTTTCTTACCATATTTCTGCAATTTGCTAAAATAAAGCCATCCTAATAAGGGTTCAAGAAAACTGAGAACAATAACAAATTTGGGATAATATTAATACAATTTGCATTAGTTGTTTCCCCTCCCCCACCCAGGTGGCACTGAAGATTGAAACCAGGTGATTTGCACTGATCTATATCCTCAGCTCTTTTTAAAATTTTTATTTTTGTGTCTGGGATGTAGCTCAGTGGTACCGCCACCTGACTGGCACACGAGCAAAGTCCTGAGTTCAATCTCTGGTTCCAAAAAAGAAATAATAATTATTGCTTGATTGACAGTCTAAGTTACACAGGGTTGGCTTCAACTAGTGATCTTTTGCTTCATAGTAGCATTTTCAAACAAATGTTTATATAGTTCTCACAAAATTATTAAAATTTACTTACTTCTGGAGTGATGAATTTTCCATAGACAGTGCCCAGTCTATCTCTAAAATCATATACATATTCTTCCACAGCATTCTTAGCATCATTTCTTTCTTTCTCTAACTTATCCTGCATTAACATCTTCCCCTGTTCAAAAAGTTTCAGATTAACTGTCATAAGAATATGCTTTAGGGTAATGCAAATCAAAACTATAATGAGATACTTCACACCTACTAATAGGAATATATTTTTAAAAATACTGTTTATGATGTTGTAGACAAAATGAAACTCTCAAACATTGTTGATGGTGTATAAAATGGAGCAATCACCATGAAAACAGTTTTGATATTTTTAAAATCTAATATTCAGTTTTGAATTTTAAGAAGCTAAATATAGAATTACAATTTCGCTACTGATCTAGCAAATTCTACTCAAATACATACCCAAAAGAACTGAAAGCAAGGGACTCAAGCAGATATTTGTAAATAAATACCAGTGTTTAATCAATATATAAAATGTATCAATAAAATAAATTTTAAAAAATCAAAGTGATTATGGGCCGGAGATTTAGCTCAGTGGTTTTGGTGCCTGCCTAGTAAGCGCAAAGTCCCTGGTTTGATCCCCAGTAACCACATACAACAATACTGGGCATGGTAGTTCATGCCCACCGGCAGTCAGTACCACATAACACAAATGCTGGGTTTGGTCGCTCAAGCCTGTAATCCCAGCACTTGGGAGGCAGATGCAGGAGGATTGCTGAGTTCGAGGCTTGCCTGGGCTACATGGTGAGCTCAGGGGCAACATGAACTACCAAAAAAAAAAAAAAATCAAAGTGATTAAAGATGCTGGCAAAAATTATTATAGAACCCAAAATATAGATAAATTAGATAGATATATAGATAAATTAGATATATAGATAAATCTATAATTTATATATAAATTATAGATTTATATATAATATAAATTATTATAGAACCCAAAAAATAGAACCCAAAGAATATAACTCTTGAACAAAATATTTCCTTTAATAAAAATATGTATCATAAGAATTTGTTTATAAGCTATTATGCACTGACCTTTATGAATAATAAGACTTTAAAAATAAGAAAAATCTCGGGCTGGAGATTTAGCTCAGTGGTTCCAGCACCTGCCTCGCAAGCGCAAGGTCCTGAGTTCGATCCCGGTAACCACATACAATGCTTGGCGTGGTTACTCATGCCCACCAACCATCAATACCACATACCACAGTGCAGGGCATGGTGGCTCACACCTATAATCCCAGCACTCAGGAGGCAGAGACAGGAGGATTGCTGAGTTCCAGGCTTGCCTGGGCTACATAGTGAGCTGAGGGCCAGCCTGAACTACAAAGTGAGACCCTGTCTCAAAAAAAAGAAAAAAGAAAAATCTTATTTTACATACAATATCTGCCCTAACTGTGCTTCCCTACAGTTTATTCCTTTGGGAGAATTGGTCTTCAGATATATGAATTCAGAATCATTTCAGACCTCTAGGAATGTTTGCTTCACATAAAATGTAGTCTTTAAAAAATCAGTAAGGTGATATAAAGGAGGTACTTAAGTGAAGTTGTATAAAACGTTCCTTATAATGTACAGGAGATGGTAGACTAAGGGGCAATTCAAAGATAGACCTCTTAATGCCCGCTAAGATCAAAGAATGCAGAACCTACCACTTTCATATAAATTTTAAAATAAACATAAATTACTTCTTACAGTTACTGGTAAAAAATCAAAACTCATTTCTTTTAGAGTCTATCAAGTTAAACATATAAAGAGAAAGGACATGTAAAACATGTAAAGGACAATAACTGATTTAAAAAATATGTAACATGAATCAGAGAACATTTTGAATACAGTCTCAATCTTTAAACATGATACAGTAAAAAAGAGCTGCTAATGTTTTCCTGTATGAAATGCATTCATTGTAATTCATTACAAATTGTGAGATAGTTTCCCAAATTTTGGAGATAATATTGATTTGTACAACATATTAAATGTACTATGCACCAACTACTTTCAACACCAACTGAGAGTTACACACCTCATTTTCAATATAGATGTTGATGAGATCTTGGCCCACCTGTCTGCACAGGCTACTATGGATAGGTAGATCAATGCTTTTGGCTTTTACTTTTTTAATGGTTTGATTTAATTGATCTGGTTTGTCTGAGGGAGTTGACTGCAAAAGAAATTTGAAAGAGAAATGTTAATTTCTAAAACTAGAAGTAATAAAAATAATAAACTGAATCATAAGAGTGATTTTTAAAGATCAAAAAAGTCAAAACCACTACCATCTACTTTAATTTCAAATACTATTTTTAATACTGATATGTTCATGATAAATTCTTCTTACATAAAGGATTTAGATTGGAAATGTAATTCAAAACTCTAACATGCATTGATAAGGGTGTGGAGAAACTGGTGCTCTCATAAATCATTAAGACTGTAAAATAGCCATTTTTGAAAACATCCACGAAGTTCCTTAAAGTGTTAAACTGAGATAGCATGCTCAAAAAGTAAACACTCATACACGAAAACTCCAATATGACTGTAAACATCAACTAAGAAATAAAACGTGATAGACATTCATAATATAGTATTATTAGGTCAAAACAAAGAATTAAATATTAATACATCATACAACCAGGATGAATGCTGAAAACATGTTTAGTGAAAGATTGCTACAAATAAATACAGCCAGGCAAGCCTCGAACTCAGCAATCCTCCTGCCTCTGCCTCCCAAATGTTAGTATTACAGGTGTGAGCCACCATGACTGTCACTGTGGTATGGTACTGATTGCTGGTGGACCTGAGTCACCACACCCAGTATTGTTGTACATGGTTACCAAAGTGCTGGAACCATTGAAGTAAACTCTGGCCCAGTTTTGTTTTGTTCTTTTTGAGACAGGGTCTTTAATGTATAGTTCAGGCTGCCCATGAACTCACTATGAAGCCCAAGCTGGCTTTGAATTCATGGCAATCCTCCTGCCTCAGTCTCGCAAGTGTGGGGATTATAGGTATGCATCAATGCCTGGCTCATAAATGTAAATGCCCAGTATAAACAAGTATATAGAGAAAACGCTGATTACTAGTTTCATAGGATTGGTGGGAAGGTTTAGAGAAATGAGAAATTACTGTCAATGAAGATAAAGCTCCTTTTGGGGGTAATAAAAATGCTCTAAAATTGTGATGGCTATGTAACTCTTAACGTTCCAAAACCCACTAAATTATATACATTTAAATGGGTAAATTCTATGATATGTAAACTATCTACAGGTGTTGAAGATTGAGTAAATTAACATTAAAAAAATATTGGGCAGAATGCAAATTTTTTACAGAAACAAGTTTCAGGTTAAAAATAATTTTAGAAAAGATAAAGCGAGATAAATCATGTACTGGTACAAATTATCTGTGATGAATGTTATCATTATGTATATCTAATAAACTAGAAGAAAGTAATAATGGGCCAGAGATTTAGCTCAGTGGTTCCAGCACCTGGCTGGCAAATGCAAGATCCTGAGTTCAATCCTTAGTATAAAAACAAAAAATTAAGAGTCCAGGATTTGAAACCTCTGTGAAAAAGTCCATACAGTTAACCTGTACAGAATATACTCTGTGCATCTTAGAAAAATCTGTTGAAGATGATGGCTTAAGTCTCTAGCCACACTTACCTGGGTGACTGGGACAGAGTGTCTCATTTATTTCCTGTGGTACTGGGGACTGAACTCAAAGTCTTTGCCCTGAGCTGCATTTCCAGTCCATTTTTATTTCAAGAGAGTAAATTGCCCAGGCTAGGGTTGAAATTACAAGTCTCTTATCTTAGCCTCCCAGAGGGCTGGGATTATGTATAGGTATGTGTTACCACACCCAGCTATCTCCTCTTTTCTTGGTAGTGCTTATCTTAGTATTGTAATTGTTCTCAATAATAATGTCATTTACCATTTAAAATTTGATATTTTAAAATACTTGTGCACAAAGAGAAAAATATACTTAGGAAAATATTTAAGGAGTGGCTAATCCTGTGATATAGGACTTTGCAAATTTAATTTTCCTTCATTTACTTGTTCCATTTCATATTTGCTTTGAGGCTTATGACTTTTAATTTTAAAAAGTTATTGAGCCGGGCGTGGTGGCTCACGCCTGTAATCCCAGCACTTGGGAGGCAGAGACAGGAGGATTGCTGAGTTCGAGGCTTGCCTGGACTGCATAGTGAGCTCAGAGCCAGCCTGAACTACAAAGCGAGACCCTGTCTCAAAAAAAAAAAAAAAGTTAATTGAAAAATATTTTCCCTGTCAAAAAATCCAGTTTTATTTTTACTATTAAGGTTCACTGCTTAAAAATCCCTACTAAAACACAGAAATGGTATTCTACCTATAGAGCTTTTTAATTTTTTTTTTTTTTTTTTTTTTTTTTTTTT
>PVIC010058263.1:0-10428 GCA_004025085.1 Thryonomys swinderianus | reverse complement strand
CCTTCTTCCTTCCTTCCTTCCTTTCTCTTTTTTTGCAGTACTAGGGCTCAAACTCGGGCCCTTGTGCTTACAAGGTAGGCATGGTGCCACTTGAGCTAAATCTGCAACCCCAAGATGTTTTTCATAGTACTGGGTTTTTTTTTCCCCAACTTTAAAAAATTTCTGCATAGGGCTGGGATTTAGCTCAGTGGTTCTGGCATCTGCCTAGCAAGTGCAAGGTCCCTGGTTTGATCCCCAGTAACCACATACAACAATACGGGCATGGTGACTCATGCCCACCAGCAATCAATACCATGTACCACAGCGTGGGGCATGGTGGCTCACGCCTGTCATCCCAGCACTTGGGAGGCAGAGGCAGGAGGATTGCTGAGTTCCAGGCTTGCCTGGGCTACATAGTGGGCTCAGAGCCAGCCTGAACTACAAAGCCAGACCCTGTCTCAAAGAAACAAAAAAATTTCTGTGTAGATACATGCTTTCTAAATTCTTACTTCAAATATATGCTAAAGTTTTTTTTATATTCTTTTTTTTTTTTTTGAGACAGGGTCTCGCTTTATAGTTCAGGGTGGCCCTGAGCTCAATATGTAGCCCACGCAAGCCTTCAACTCAGCAATCCTCCTGCCTCTGCCTCCCAAGTGCTGGGATTGCAGGCTTGAGCCACCAAGCCCAGCTTTTCATATTCTTTTATTTGTTTGAGTTGTCTGTTTTGAGAGAGGGCCTTGCTATGGTAGCGCAAACTAGGCTCAAATTCAGGTTCTTCCTGCCTCAGTCCCTCTCCCCCCACCTGCTGCCTCAGCCCCGTCCCTGCTGCAGTGATGAGGACAGTGGGCCCCTTCTTGGGCTGTGTTCTCTGCATGTATATGCCTTCCATTGAGGGAGGGCACGCTGTATGGAAAGGGGCCTCCTGCGTCTCACCTATAGCTCACTTTCTCCCCAGAGAACACCTCAGGGAACCCCCAGTCACCCCCAGTGATTCATTCTCTTTAGTGGCTGAGCAGCTTTCTCAGGGTAGACAGACTGGTTGTACAGCTAGTTCCTCTCTTTGTGCCTATCTTTATTTTTTTTGTTTGTTTGTTTGTTTGAGACAGGCTCTCACTTTATAGTTCAGGCTGGCCCTGAGCTCACTATGTAGCCCAGGCAAACCTCGAACTCAGCAATCCTCCTGCCTCTGCCTCCCCAGTGCTGGGATTATAGGCATAAGCCACCACACCCAGCATTGTTGTATGTGATTAGTGGGGATCAAACTCCAGACTTTGCATTTGCAAGGCAGGTGCCTGAACTACTGAGCTAAATCCCTGGCTCCTGTTTGTGTCTGTCTTGATGTCAGGATGGTTTAGATTCTGAGAAAGAAAAAGGAGTGACTCTGCAGAGGCTCCTGTTTCAATCAACAGAATCTGTGTCCAGGTTGTTACAAACTTGCACAACAGCTTCTACTGAGAGGTGCACGCCATCAGCTCAGCACTGGATATCAGCTGGCCACAGCATTGCATGCCTACAGTCCTGTGCACCTAGGAGGCTGAAGCAGGAGGATCACTTGAGGCCAGGAGTTTGGGTCCATCCTGAGCAACAGAGTAAAACCCTGTTTGAAAACAGAACTGTGGGCCAGAGACTTAGCTCAGTGGTTCCAGCACCTGCCTAGCAAGCGCAAGGTCCCTGGTTTGATCCCTGATAACCACATACAATACCGGGTGTGGTTACTCACGCCCCCACCCCCAGCAATGAGTACCACATACCACAGTGCCGGGCGTGGTGGCTCACGCCTGTAATCTCAGCACTCTGGAAGCAGAGGCAGAAGGATTGCTGAGTTCAAGGTTTGCCTGTGCTACATAGTGAGCTCAGGGCCAGCCTGAACTACAAAGTGAGACCCGTCTCAAAAAACAACAACAACAAAACAGAACTGCATTTCAAGAACTGGGAAAACTGCTGAGGCTCAGAAGTAGGGTCGCAAGCCGCCCCACCACTGCTGTCCCTCCCAAGCCTGTGCTCTGACCCACTCTCTTGACCTTTCCTCAGGGTAGTGGATAACGAGGGGACCCTACAGCTGAAGAGAAGCTTCCCCATTGAGCAGAGCTCTCACCCCGTGCGCAGCATTTTCTGTCCCCTCATGTCCTTCCGCCAGGGAGCCTGTGTGGGTGAGTCCCGGGGTCAGGAGCCTGGGAGGCTGGGGAGGGTTAGGGTCAGACCTCGTGACACCCTGATGCGCGAGTTTGGGGCTTCGTGACTGTTCACGCCACACAAATACTTGTAACACAGACCCCTGAGATCTCCTACTTGGCACATGGAATCAAGTGGTCATGTGAGCTCCTGGCTAGGAACTTGGCACCTCCTTATGGGCTCTCTCTCTCCCTGGACAGTAACAGGCAGTGAGGACATGTGCGTGCACTTCTTCGACGTGGAGCGAGCAGCCAAGGCTGCTGTCAACAAGCTGCAGGGCCACAGCGCACCTGTGCTCGACGTCAGCTTCAACTGTGACGAGAGCCTGCTGGCCTCCAGTGACGCCAGTGGCATGGTCATCGTCTGGAGGCGGGAGCAAAAGTAGGGTCATGCCAGCCCTGTGCTGTCCCCTGTTCCACCCCACTCTGGCCTAGCCTTGTGTTGTAAATAAAATTCCTGTGGTTGTGCTGAGGGCCAGCTCCCAGGTTGGCCAGGAGATAGGGAGAGGCAGCTCCCACCCCTGCCGCAGAACAGGTCCTCCAGCCACCCAGCTCGCCAGTGCTCAGTGTCTGCCGTGTCGCAGTGGTCACACAGCCATGCCACCGGCTGGCAGGCAATACAGAGTGCCGGCTGTGTGCTCCAAGCTGTGCTAGGCACCAGGGACTCTGCTGTGACCTAGACTGACAGAAGCCCCTGCCCTCACAGCCATGCATCCCAGAGGAGGCAAGGAGGCCACAAGCAGAGACAGCCAGTCCCTGCCTTTTCGAGGTTTTTACTTTGTGGTGGGGCACACGTATCCCTACACAGCCAGTCTGGTTCCCTCTCAGTACAGTATTGATGAGTGACGCAAGCTAGTTAGTGCTACAGTATATGCAGGCTTTGTGTTGGCTCAGCTGTACCTTAGATTATGTGTACTCAGTGCATTTTGATGTAGAGTATTTTCTTTTTGTTGTTGGTTTTATATTTTGGGTTTTTGTTAGTTCTTCGACAAGGTCTTGGTCTGTGACTCAGGTGTGCCACCACACTCAGCTTGATGTAGGATATTTTCAATTTATGATGGCCTTATCAGGACATAGCCCCGTTGTAAGTCAAGAAGCATCTGTATATAATAACCCAGCTAAAGACACGTGGCGTGAAGGAGAGAGAGGTGTAGGAGTGGCACTTGGGCTTTCTTGGTGGTATCATTAAGGAAGACTTTCCTGACAGGGGACAGAGACCTGAATGAAGCGGAGGGAGCCATAGCATGTGGGAGGACACCCAGCAGAGGAAGCCCAGCACCAGGGGCCAAGGGTGATGGTACAGGCTGGAGTGTGCTCAGGCTGGATCACAGTAGTCCACAAGTTCAGATAGCCAGATGCCATGGGCTTCTTGGACCACAGTGAGGACTCTGGCCTCTTTCCTGAGTGAGGGAAAAGCCATTGGCTGATTTTAAGTGGAAGAAAGATATAGTCTGGCAGCAGGGGAGGAGTTGAGTAAGGAATATTGGACTTCCCTCTAGGGTTTTGGAAAACCAGCTCCTCCCTCACGGGGCCGGGACATGGCAGCCCTCGCCTGGTGGGCCCCTCACGTTTGCATTGGATTATATCCCAAAGCAGGGAACAGAGGTGTTTTGTTTGTTTTGTTTTTGCTTGCTTGATTTTTAGTTTTTTGCAACAGAGTCTCACTTTGTAGCCCAGCCTAGGCTTGAATTCAATAGGTAGATAGCCCAAGGTGGGCTTGAACTCAAATTCCTGCCTCAACCTCCTGAGGGCTGGAATTACAAGTGTTCACTACTACACGAGCCAGGTATTGAATTCTTGGAGCACCCAGGTGGTGCGGGGGCAGCTGTGGGTCCTCAGACTGAGTTAGGGACTCTGCTGTGAGATAGAGGCAACAGGAAATCTTCCAGAAATCTTTCTGATCTCCTCCCAGGCCCACTGAGGGCCCAAATACCAATTTAGAACAGCTCAGAGACAGGAAGGTGATGTTTGACATGGAGTCCTGAGCAACGGGAGGCCACCTGGATGGATGCTGATGGGGTCAGTTATCCAAATCCTCATCAGTGGCAGGAGTCACTGGGAAATGTCAAAGGGGCTCTTGCTCCAGCTGCTACCCCTCCAGGTCTGTGTGTTAGGGCACACACATGAATTTGAACCGTGGCTAACATCTTGGGACCTCAGGGCTGGCCTGCAGAGTCACAGAGATTGCAGCCTGATGGCCCAGTGTTACCATAGGCTATGGGACTGATACAAGCAGTCTGGTTTGGGGAGGAAATCATTTGCTATTGGCTGAGGGTGCTGTTATTTGATGCTATGGTAACTTCCAGCCCAAAGCTGACCGGGACTTCCATCTGACAGGCCTTAGGGTAAGTGCTGTGTGATAAGGATACTCAGGAGCTGGGTTGTTCTCACGATCAAGGTCACGCATGTAACTGGAGGCTCAGTGATTGGCCAAGAAGATGCACAAGACTCAGCATATGATTGTTTTCACAGCTATGGCTGGTTACAGCAGAAAGCTCCAGAGCCCTGTCAGCAAAGGGAAATGGCACAGCGGGCCAGGTCAAGGGAGACTGGCGCAGTTGCCTCAGGGTCCTTTCGCAGTATGCTCTGTTTCCCCAGGCACAGGCTGTGACAACACATGTGACATTCTGCCAGAGACTCAATGCCTGGGGTTATTACTGCGCTGATCATTTAGGCACCCCTGCCTGGCACAGGACCAGGTCACTGAGCCCTAGAAGGAACCACAAGCCACACTCCTTGTGCAAATGGCTTAGGCAAATTGAGCCATTAGTACCGCCTGGGGAACAGCGGATGCCCTGAAATGACCGTTCCTGGACACCAGCCAGGGCCAGGCTCCAAGCTTCCCTTCGAGGACAGGAGCTCAGGGCTGCTGCGTGCTTGTCTGGACAGTTCGCAAGGCCAGCCTGGTGCCCAAGGTCTGGACAGTAAGGTAGTTTGGGGATCCTCAGTTTTCTCTCATTTCTTTTCTTCACTTTTCATGTCTGTTTTGAGTCTGGATTCAGGATGATAAGTCATGATTATTAGTGTGCATGATTTGGGGGTTTCTTCCTTGTGAAACTTTTGAGGGGGTGGAGTTGACATTCTACTTAAAGTTCATCATGGTGATACTTTTCTTGACTCATATCCTAAAGGGAAATAAATACTGAGTAAATAATAAAGAATAAAAACTACTGTTCTTGGTCAGACTCCTTGGGCCTCTGTGAACTTGTCCACCACTCTGCCTATGTGACTTCAGACCTGGAGCTCTGTAAACCAGTCTGCCATCAGAACCGCCCTCCTCTTCCTCAGAGTCAGGTGTCCATAGGCTGCTCCATGCCATCTGTCTGCCTCTGCCCCTGCGTGTTTTGCCTATTACTTCACCTTCAGAGAGCTAAAGCTGGGTTTTTGTTAACTTTTATTCCACCAATGTCCCTCCAGCCAAACCTCCAGCCAGGAAGGTTTCTACAGAATTATTCCAACATTAACTGTAGTCTGATCTGACCTTGAACCCAGGATTCTCCTAAATTACGTTACAATCAGTGTCCTTTTTCCTCTGAGGAACCTCATTGCTGACCTTGCATCTGGTTCTTTATTATTTCACCATCCTATAACTCTATATTAGCAGTTGGATTTTGTATATTTATGTGGTCCAAAGTTTAAGCCCAGGCCTCTGTTGACTCTTCTAACATCGTTGTCTTTTTTACTTCAAGTTTGGGCATTTCTTTGTTTTTCGGTGCTGGAATTAAACTCAGAACCTTTGCCATGCCAGGCAATGTCTCCAACACTGAGCTATAACCCCTGGCCTTGGGACATTTCTTTTCTTTCTTCTTTTTGGGGGTTTTAGTAGGGTTCAAATCCAAGAGTACTCTAGCACAAAGTTACAACCCTAGTACTTTTTTAGTTTTGCTTTGTTTTTTAAGACAGGGTCTCACTTTGTAGTTCAGTCTGGCCCTGAACTCAGTCTGTAGCCCAGGTTAGCCTTGAACTCACAGCAGTCCTCCTGCCTTAGTCTCCCAAGTGCTGGGATTACAGGCATGAATCACCATGCCCAGCATTGTGGTATGTGGTACCAGAGATCAAACTCAGTACCTTAGGCTTGCAAGACACGCTGGAACCACTGAGCTAAATCCCCGGCTGATCTCTAGTACTTTTTGAGACACTGTCTCACTAAGTTGCATAGGCTGGCCTTAAACCGGCAATCTTCCTACCTCAGCCTTCAGAGTTGCTGGGATTCTAGGCCCCAAAATCCAGGCCAGCCCTAGGTGTTTCTTGCTATTTCTTCCACCAGCATCTGTCTAATGTGACCTCAGACCTGGGCACTTGAAACTATCATCCCCAGTGTCCATCTAGTCTACCCTCAAAACTAGGCCTCTGCTAATACCTCACTGTCAGGACCCCTAGCTTTACTTTAAATGCAAATTTTTAACTTTTTCATCAGTGTCATGGGACTCTATTTACAGTCCCACCATCAGTAACTCTTTGCCAGACCCTTGAATCCAGGCCTCAGTTAACTTATGATTGATGCTCTTCAGATCTGAAACCGTAATTTGGGTGTTTGTTGATTTTTCTTCTTTTATTTTCTCCCTAGTATTTTTGAGACAAAGTTTGACTATGTAGTTCAGGCTGTCCTTCAATTTACAACTACCCTCCTGCCTCAGCCTCCTGAATACTGTGATTACAGGGATGCGCTACCATGCCTGGGCCTGTTGATTTTTCCACACTCTGCACTCCTCTGGACTGACCTCAGAAAACGAGTACACAGTTATACCCCCTGATCTTACCTTAAATCCTGGCCTCTGTTTACTATTCCTCTATAACCCTTGCTCTGATCTGACTTTTTTTTTGCAGGGTGGAGGTGTAGTTTGTACTGGGATTGAACCCAGGGCCTCGCATATGTTAGGCATGTACTCTGCTATTGAGTACATCCCCAGCCCTTTTTAAATTATTATTATTATTTTTTTTTGAGACAGGGTCTCACTTTGTAGTTCAGGCTGGCCCTGAGCTCACTATGTAGCCCAGGCAAGCCTCAAACTCAGCAATCCTCCTGTCTCTGCCTCCGAGTGCTGGGATGACAGGTGTGAGCTACCACGCCCGGCATTGTGGTATGTGGTATTGATGGCTGGTGGGTGTGAGTCACCACGCCCAGCACTGTATGTGGTTACCGGGATTGAACTCAGGACCTTGCGCTTGCGAGGCAGGCGCCGGAACCACTGAACTAAATCTCCAGCCCCCTTTTTTAAATTATTTTGAGACAAGAGGATTGTTGTGAGTTTGAGGCCAGCCTGAACAACATAGTGGGACCCTATCTCAATCAATCAATTATTTTGGGATAGGATCTTGCTAAATTGCCCAAACTGGCCTTAAATTTGGATCCTCTTGCTTCAGCTGTCTGAGTAGCTGAGACTACAGGCAATGTACCACCGTACCCACCTTCTAGTCTGATTTTTTTTTTTTTGAGACTGGGTCTTGGTATGTAGTCCAAATTGGCTTTAAACTTTTGACAGTCTTCCTGCCTCAGCCTCCCAAGTGCTGGGACTGCAGGCATGCACCACCACACCCAGCTCTGATCTCATTTTGAACCTTGGGCACTGGTTATACTTACAACAGTTCCCTGTAGACAGGCCTCAGATCTATATGGCTTATTAACTGTTCATCGTGATCAGAGCCCCTTATTCTGACCATGAACTTTAAGGACTGCAAATTAGTCCACCATCAGTACTTAACTGTTCTCATTTGAAGCTGAAGCCTAGGCTGAAATCCTTCAGTCCAACCATAATTCTGGACTTCTTGTTAACATCCCACCACCATGGCCCCTGCTCTAACTTGGCCTTTTTGAACTTTGGAACTCCGAAGGCTTCTCTGGTCAGACCTTGAATCCAGAGATCATTAACTGAGTTCTCACACAGGTATCTCTTAACAAGTTCAGGACTGGGAATTTAGCTCAAGTGGTACTATGTCTACATTGGAAGCACAAGGGCCTGAGTTCGATCCCCAGGAAACAAGTTCATCCTTACCTAATGAAACCCAGAGCTTTGAATAGCTATTCCACCAGCAGGGCCCTCTGCCCTGACCTCAAACTGGGTGCCTCTCCCTGTTCTTCTCCTCCTTCTCCCTCTCCCCTCCCCTCCTGTCCCTCTCTGTGCAGTTCAGGCTGGCCTCAAATTCAGCAGTCCTCCTGCCTCAGCCTCCCAAGTGCTGGGACTGTCAGACTGCACCACTAAGCCCAGAAACCCTGGGCCTCTCTAAACTGTCCCAGCTTCACTGGTTCTTGGGTCTGACTGACTTGTTAACTTCCAACACCAAGGTTCTTAGATCCAATTTTCAACTGTTCCAAGACCTTCACCTCTCTGCTTTGTCCTCTTGGTGCCCTTCTAGCCTGCTATAAAAAAAAAGGGGTTTCTGGGCCAGAGATTTAGCTCAGTGGTTCTGCCACCTGCCTACCAAGTGCAAGGTCCCTGGTTCAATCTGGTAACTACATATATTGATATACTATTGGGTGTGGTGACAAACACCCGCCAGCAATCAGTACCACACCCCACAGTGCCAGGTGTGGTGGCTCACGCCTGTAATCCCAGCACTCAGGAGGCAGAGACGGGAGGATTGCTGAGTTCCAGGCTTGCCTGGACTACATAGTGAGTGCAGGGCCAGCCTGAACTACAAAGCGAGACCCTGTCTCAAAAAAAAAAAAAAAAAAAAGGTGGGGGGTTTCAGGGCTGAGGGTTTAGCTCAGTGGTGTCACACCTGCCTCACAAGCATAAAGTTCTGAGTTCGATCCTCAGTATCAAAAAAAATTTAAAACAGGTGTTTCTGTTGTCCCCTTGCCAGCACTGGTTTCCTGGAAGGCGTTAAACCTAGATCTCCCTGGACAATCTAACTTAAAGGACTTTTGGCCTGAAGTCAAACCCAGATCTCTATTAATTATTCATCTAAGAATGCCCTGCTAGCCCTACTTGGGCTTCTACTTTGAAGCCTTATTTTTTTCTCAGTACTGGATATGGAACTCAAGGATTTTGCACTTACAACCCCAGCCCCTTTAAAAAAAATTTTTTTCTAGTGCCGGGCATGGTGGCTCACGCCTGTAATCCCAGCACTCGGGAGGCAGAGACAGGAGGATTGCTGAGTTTGAGGCTTGCCTGGGCTACATAGTGAGCTCAGGGCCAGCCTGAATTACAAAGCGAGACCCTGTCTCAAAAAAAAAAAAATTTTCCCCCTTGAAAATTTGAGACTGGGAGGCGGGGTGGGGCAGAGATTTAGCTCAGTGGTTCTAGCACCTGCCTAGCAAGCTCAAGGTCCTGAGTTGGAGCCAGTAACCACATACAACAGTACCCAGCATGGTGGCTCACGTCTACCAGCAATCGGTACCACATAACAGTGCTAGGCCTTGTGGCTCACGCCTCTAATCCCAGCATTTGAGAGTCAGAGGCAGAGGATTGCTGAGTTTGTGGCTTGCCTGGGCTGCATAGTGAGCTCAGGGCCAGCCTGAACTATAAAGCGAGACCCTGTTTCCAAAAAAAAAAAAAAAAGAAAAGAAAAAATTTGAGACAGGGTCTTGATAAATCACTAGATTTCCCAGGCTGGGTTCTCACTTGCAGTCTTCTTCCAGGGTGCGGGAAAAAACAGGTATGCACTGCCACACCCTCCCATGCCCTGCTGAACCTAGGCCTGACCTCATGGGTCTGACCTCAGTCTTGATCCACTGTTAACCATGACAGGAACCTTTTGGTTCTGTTCTCATACTGGGGTTCTCTCTTTTTTTTTTTTCTTATGAGACAGGCTGTCCCTGAGCTCACTATGTAGCCCAGGCAAGCCTCAAACTCAGCAATCCTCCTGCCTCTGCCTCCTGAGCGCTGGGATTACAGGCATGAGCCACTATGCCCAGCACTGTGGTGTGTGGTACTGATTGCTGGTGGGCGTGAGTCACCACACCCGGCACGGTTGCATGTGGTTACTGGGGATTGAACCAGGGTCCCTGCATTTGCTAGGTGGGTGCTGGAACCACTGAGCTAAATCTCCAGCCCTAGTTGATCTTTTTTTTTTTGAGACAGGGTCTCGCTTTGTAGTTCAGGCTAGCCCTCAGCTCACTATGTAGCCCAGGCAAGCCTGGAACTCAGCAATCCTCCTGCCTCTGCCTCCTGAGTGCTGGGATTACAGGCGTGAGCCACCATGCCTGGCACTGTGGTATGTGGTAGGGATGGCTGGTGGGCGTGAGTCACCATGCCCAGCATTGTATGTGGTTACTGGGATCGAACTCAGGGCCTTGTGCTTGTGAGGCAGGCGCTGGAACCACTGAGCTAAATCT
>PVIC010058262.1:0-10426 GCA_004025085.1 Thryonomys swinderianus | reverse complement strand
GCATTGTGGTATGCGGTGTTGATTGCTGGTGGGCGTGAGTCTCCACGCCCAGCATTGTATGTGGTTTCCGGGGATCGAACTCAGGACCTTGCGCTTGCGAGGCAGGCGCCGGAACCACTGAGCTAACCCTCCGGCCCCTGGATTAAAATATTTTAAAATCTATTTCCAAAGTTTTTCATGAATTCAAAATTGTTCTTGTTCATCATCCATCTATAACAGCTTTCCCTAAACATGTATCATGATAACATGAATTAAATATGTAGAAAGTTGCACTTACAACAGATTACTTTTAGGGAATGAGTATTGATTTTTACCCACAGAATCTTCACTTAAAGAGATTCACTACAAAAAGTAGTTATAATAAGCTTCCATAATATGCTTACTACTGTTTGGATATAGCTTGAGTGTGACACTCCCAAAATTCATATGCTAGAAGCTCGGTCTTTAATGTGGTGATATTAACAGATGGTGGGACCTTTAAGAGGTTGGGTTTGGTGGAAGGTAATTAGGTCATCAAGACTCTGTCCTTGGATGAGATTAAGGCTGGTATCTCAGAGTCAGTTTGTTTCTGAGAGAGTGGGTTGCTATAAAAGAAAAAGATTGGTTCCTCTCCACTCCCTGGCTTCCTGTCTCATCATGTCATCTTTCAAACACACTCCTGAGAAGCTGGGCCAATGCACTTGGACCTCCAGAATCGTAGGCAAAATAAAGTTCTTTTCATTACAGAGCACCCAGTGTTTTTGTCATATAGTAGAATGAAGACTTAACACTTAAAATGAGACTCAGTATAACTTTCCAAGACTGCATCTGAGTAGGAGGATTCCCCACTCTTGAACAGATATTTACGTGGCTACCCCCTCTCTTCATTCAAGACTTTCATAAATTCCTTCAATTAGTGAAAAGTGTCCCAATCATTCCATATAAAATAGTGCCCCTGGCACTAGTTCTTTATCTACCCTTGCTCAGTTTTATCATTTTCAGAGTATGTATCAGCATCTGACAGAAATGTTTGCTTGCTCTTATTGTGGGTACTTAAATTATGTCACCTCTCTCCCCACACACATTAGCATATGATCACCTTCAGGGCAGTCTGTTAATCCCTAACAGCCAGAAGAGTCCCGTGCAAATAGTAAGCAATCAATAAAAAATTGTCTAATAAATAAACATCATAAACTACTATCAAGTAAAATTGTATAAACTGTGATGAAAGGAAGTTGAACATCTTAAATGTACTAAATTAGAAAGGAATTATTCTGCTTGGGGTATTAATAACAGTGGCAGCACACAGTGGTTTCCTCTGAACAGTTTCCATTGCTCACAAGGCTTCAGGGCAGATCTTTTATGAGCTGGTCATCAACTTCCTTCACTTTAAGTCAATAGGGATAATTAGTGTAGTTTTTTAAAAATAGTAAAATGATTAAAAGCCAAGATAACGGAATGGTGGCAATAGCTAACAGTCTGGGGGTAGGGAATAAACCAAATCTCTCCAAAGACAGAACAGTTCTCAGACTTTGGGAGAGCCTACTCTGATTAAGTCTAAGGCTTTGCGCTGTTTTCCCTTGTGAGAGCTCTGACCTCCAGCCATCAAGCACGAGGTGATGAAGCACTTGTCCTTATTATCATGCACTCCGTGTGGGTAATGGATGGCTTCTTTGTTTTCCTGAAGGTAGTGCTTTGTTTATGAGTCACCTCTGAAATCTGTTTCCTTTCTTGGGTGGCCTTTCATCGTGCTCAGTTGTGATAATACCTATTCTTCACGCTTGTCAGGCCCAGAGTAGGGAGCATTTTAGAAAATGAATCTGTAGCATACTTTTCACCACAAATGATATGCACTCCATAATTTTTCAATATGCTTGCACCTACTGCATTAGGTGCTTTGTGTTATGCTTCGAAGAGTTTGTTCCTGACCTCAGAAACCTCCTCATATCGCTAATTCTCTCCTACATACTCTAGCTAAAGAGCACCAAGGAGAACAGGTGCAGAATGGGCCCTGCTAGAAAGGAAAATTCTCAACTGCTCTCTCTTTTTTTCCTCCAGTACTAGGAATTGATAGGTTAACCCCAAAGGATTAATGTCACGTTTGTCTTCTGTCTCTATGGAGAAACCTTGAAGGCTCATACAGAATCCATACAAAAAACGTGACACTTCCAAATTGGTGAAAGCAGAGGAAAACTATTACATCAGAACTTTCTGGTGGTGCCGGACTGTATTCTAAATGTCCATCTAGTTGCCACCTACTAGATAAGTCATTTCAAGTTATGCTGTCAGCAAGAGAGGACCCCCACGTCTCAGTGATTTACAACAAAAGAGTCTATATTTTTCTACTCTATATGCTCCAGGGTCAACATTAGCTCTGACACCTTTATTCCCGGTCAAGGTAATAGGTGCAGCCCCTCTGTAGGATACATCAGTCTTGTGCTAAAAAGTGATGGTGAATACAGGGAGTGGATTTGAAGCTTTTGCTCAGAAGTGGTATTGTCTCTTCCACTTGCATTTCTTTGACCAAATCAAGTTATATGGCTAATTCCAACATCAGGAGAAAGGGGCTCTAAACATCTTGCAGGAAAGATCAGTGAATAGTTACATCAGTGAACAGTTTGGGCAATAATACTACCTGCTCCCCTTATGATTTGAGCCTCTAAGTAATGGGGTATGGATACTTTACTGGCATGAGAACGTTCACACATCTCCTTTGAGAACCTCATAGAAATTACCAAACCTATCCCTGAAAAATCTACACACATAAAAATCTATCTGCAGAAAAGCTCAAGTACATGCCTACAAAACCTTGAATAGCATTTTAGATTCAAAGACCCCTGAGTTCCATTTATGAATTCCAAATCCAAGAAAATAACTTTTATTTTAGAGAGAAAATTTCCTTGGGGATCCTGAAAATTCTTTGTCAAGAGGAGATCAGATTCCTCATTCTACCTGAAATTAGAGAGAAAAGACATCCTCCAGGGACATTTAGACATTCTCCACACTGCCTGTTAAACACGTCACTAGAGACTGGGGCCTAGGCCTCTGCTCATCCCCCGTGTCACCTGGAAAAGTGCACTGAAAAGCTACTACATTGCCTTTTAAGGCTATTTTCTTCTACTTTAATTGTTATAACTGTTTTATTTTGCTGTTTTATAAACTAGATATAGATTACCCCAAATTGTAAAAAAGTAATATACAGTAGTATTACTAAAAAAAAACCTACAAATATTTTAAATCACATTGTTTTATCCTAAGATAGCAAACAGTTGTGATTTTATACTCATTTGCAGACACAAAAGTACATGTCTGTCTGTGGCTCTCCTTTCCAGAAGGTTGGGGATTGTGCACAATGATCAGCTTTTTTCTAAACTTGAATCAAATCCTCAAACAGGTCCGCAGAGGATCAGAAGGAGTGCATTGAGAGACAAGAGGCTATCTATGCCCTACCCAGAAAATATTTCTTCAAATAAAGGCTCATAAGGTTACACAGTGTGGGTTGCCACTGATACAGTATTTTACCAAATGTTGAATGAGATGGGATCAGCCACCTACTGCTATTACAAGAACTTCATGGAATGGTGAATTGACTCCTTATGAGAGCAACATTTGTTCATGGTGCACTGTGAGTTTTTTTGAAAAATTGGAAGGTAGACATATTACTTTTGGAGTGTGATTTGGAATCAGGAATCCAAATAAAGTCAAGGTGTTCTAAGGAAGTCTATGAGGCCAAAGAAAATGCCAGACAGAGGTACCTGGCCCCAGCATATTGATAATGGGCACAGTTTGACTTTTTGACCTGTTATCTATCTCTATGCAGGCCCTGCTAAAACATGTGAGATAAGAGGGTAGAGTGTGGCTAAACCTGGCTGGGAAAAGAAACATGACAAGATTCTAGAACACATGCACAGAATAGCTCTCAGAACCTCCATGCAGCAACCACTAAAGGTCTTCAAAGTTTGCCCAGTATGCCTACACTAACCCTGGCAACCTGTGCAGGGGAGAGGAACATACCCTGGGGAAGACTGGCAATTAGACTTTACTCACATGTGACTAGTGGAGGATTTAAACAGATATTATCCCTAATTAACACCTTTATAGGCTGGACTGTAATCTATCTCACCCATTTAGAAAAGGCTATGAAGGTAGTCAAAGCATTTGTTAAAGAATTCATCTCCTAATATGGACTACCCTGGTTCTTTCAGAGTGACAATTCTTTCCCAAATAACTCAGGGAAAGGCAAAGGCTTTAGGAATAAAATATCATCTCCATTTCACATGAGACCTCAGTCTCCTAGAAAAGCTGAGAAGCCAGGAAGACCCCAAAGCAAGCTCTGGCAAAACTTTGCCAAAAGACCTCTGAGTCCTAACTCTGATTATTGCCAATAGCTCCAACAAAGGTTAGTAACACACCCAAAACTGAACTGAGTTTGAGCCCACTGACCATATCCACTGCAGTAAGGTAGTAGTGATAGATAACTGGATTCACCTTTCTAGAAGAAAGTTAATTCAGACTAACTGTCTGAAGAAAAAGACCATCCAAAAGGAAAAAGCTACTCCTATGAACCTCAGGAAGACTTGATATTTCTCCTCAGAAGAGAGACCCCAAGCCTGCTACAGATAAGTACACAAAGTCTTGCAAAGGCCATGGCTCTCAGGCTCTGGATAATTTACCAGACACTCTTCTCTGACATACATTCTCCTACACAGGAAGTATGGAAATCTGGCCAGCTCGCCATATTTGGCTTATAGTAAAGTTTCTTTCTCCCATCACACAGGCAATTCACCAGTCACTAATTCTTTTTTTCTTGTCTCCTAACACTTTTTCTCTTCAACCTACCCAGTGACCCCCAACACTCAAGGTAATTGGAGAGCCAATAACCTCCAGTAGTTACAATCTACAGCTCCTTCCAGCCTAAACAAGCTATAGAAGACGGAGACCTCCCCGAGCACCTCATAAAGAATTATGGGGATTTATGTATCCCAGGGGGAGATAAAATAGGAAGTTAAGGCATGACTAGGGAAGATGCGTGACCAGATCCCAGAACAAACACACAGCACAGCTCTTAGAAACCTGCATGTGGACTCCTTATGTGAACTCAAGCAGATTTGTGACAGAATGAACTAGTGTGATGTTAACATAGGCAATATGAAAAAAGAGACAGTCACCACGAAGAGTTTGCTGTTATGCTTCCTCACAATAGCCCACCCTATACTCTAGGTTACCCTCTACTCTGTAACTCTATTCTGTATAGTTCTCCCTTTTTACTCAGTTCAAATTCACTTTGCAGAACTCATTTCCCCGCTCCTCTTCTGCTTTTTTTTGTCTACATTTAATAAGTGTGAAACTGGGCCAGAGAATTAGCTTAGTGGTTCCAGCGCCTGCCTCACAAGCGCAAGGTCCTGAGTTCGATCCCGGTAACCGCACAGAATGCTGGGAGTGGTGACTTACATCCACCAGCCATCAATACCACATACCACAGTGCTGGGCGTGCTGGCTCACGCCTGTAATCTCAGCACTTGGGAGGCAGAGACAGGAGGATTGCTGAGTTCAAGGCTTGCCTGAGCTACATAGTGAGCTCAGAGTCAGCCTGAACTACAAAACAAGACCCTGTCCCAAAAAAAAAGTGAAACTTTGCCACCATTTACACTTGTTTCATTAAATTCTTTGTTCATGACAGAAAGGCCATAGAAATCACCTCTAGGAGAAGGCTCTGGCATCTCAAAATCTGGCAACATATGGAGCAAACATCAATTTAATTTAAAGGAGAAAACTTTCTGAATATTTCAATTTCAACCTACAGCAGCCAAAAGTAGAAGCTTCACTTCAGTATGTGGAAGGAGAAACCCAGTAACTGCAGCAGGATCCACTCAGCCCTGGGCCCCAGCAGTCTCTTGCTCTGTGTCAGGAAGCCCACAGCCCCAGATGGGGGCAAAGGGGCAAAGTGCTCTCAAGTCGGAAGCCATTTCCCTTCTCCTCAGCTAAGCAGGTGTCACTATCACATTTACTCCCTACCTAAAACACAAACACATAGTGAGCTCTTAATCTAAGCGAAATATATTTTGAAATCTATGTGCAATCAAAAGTTGCTCTCTGCTGGATTCTAAAATTCTGCTTTGAATGCTACATATAACTGTATGCATTACTTTAAACAAATTCAACACATAAACATCTGATTGGTGCATGGGAATTTGCTTTACAAAAATTTTCATTAAGGATTCTTTTAAACAGAAACCATGGCTTGGGATATAGTTTACTGGTTTCATACTTTCCTAGATTTTTAAGGGCCCTGAACACTTAATACCAGGTATAGAAGGAAAGGAGGGCAGCAGGGATATAGAGGGAGAAGAAAGGAAAAGGGAGGGACTGGTCACTGGGGGACTACATCTGTAGTCCAGGTACTCAAGAGACTGAGGTAGAAGGATCACAAGTTTGAGGTCAGGGCAATTTAGCAAGGCCCTGTGTCAAAATAAAAAGCAAATAAACAGAAAGTACTGGGGATATAGCTCAGTGTTTGGAGTGTTTGCCTAGCATACGTGAGGCCCTGGGCTCCGTCCCCATGATGCAAGAAGAGGAAGTCAAAGAATGACTTTTTCTGATATCACTTAAAAATAAACAGTAAGATATAATACATAAGACATACCTAATGTGTTAGGAAATATACCATCTACTTATTTTCAGTTGTAACATTGTTCTTTGACATTTTTTTTTTGGAGACAGGGTCTCACTTTGTAGTTCAGGCTGGCCCTGAGCTCACTATATAGCCAAGGCAAGCCATGAACTCAGCAATCCTCCTGTCTCTGCCTCCCGAGTGCTGGGATTACAGGCATGAGCCACCATGACCAGCTGTTCTTTGACATTTTGATAATATATAGTTATGAAATCAGCAAAAGAATGACAAAACTCCTCCAAATACAAAAAATGTCACATCCCATAATCTGCAAAATAGCTATTATATTAACAAAAGAAGAGATACTGTTGCCATTTTTATAAAAGTATAACTCCTATTATTTTCTGAGGTATGGCTTAACTATTACTAATTTCATTTTAATGTCTGTCAAAAGCAGCAAATGTCATGTTGTTTTATTTTTAATAATAATGGTTGTAAAATAATTAGGAATGGAAAATATGTGCAGTATTTTTTCCCATATAGCTCTATTTTAAAACTCTATTTTACCCACTCTCTTCTCTACATTTCTTAATACTGTGGAGATACTCCTATATCAATTATAAATGCCATGTTAGCTCTAATCAAGATGTCATACCAATGAGCACTAACCCTGCACTTCCTCGGCAGGGCTCCAGGAATGGATGGCTGTGGAGTAGACATGGTAAGGTACCCAGCAAGCATGTATAGACCAGTGCGGAAATGGGATTGCAGGTAGTGGGCCATCGTGATGCAACAATGCTTCAGATCCAAAAATTCCACATTACAAAGACATTATGATTAGAAAAATCTAAACAAAGGAAGTCGTTTGATGTTATTTGCAACTGTTCTCTAATATTTTATCACATAACTTACCCTAATGTTTTATTACTCACAGCAAGACATGCTACATCCTGATATCACTGAAAACTGGAATGAGCCAGGAGTGGGAAAGATGAGAAGACTTATCAGTGAAAAACCAAAGCCCAGAAATCTTGATTAGCAACCACTTCACCTTGTAATGCACTTCTGGACTATTGGGGGTGAAATTATATGCCAAAAATCACAACAAATTACTGTCCATTTGAGCACAGACTAGACATACCATCACATAGTTCCATGTTTAGAAGATTGGACTTACCAAAGGCAGTACTGAACAAAAGCTTGCACTCATTTCCTAATGCAGTTGGCTGTGCTTGATGATTGATTGGGTGAGGATGAAGGCTTGGTAATATGGAACAGTGATCAAAGACTATACATCAATAGTAGAGCACTTGGTGCTGTTATGATGCTGTCAATCAGTAAACATGGTCTTTTAAGAGATTCTACAAGGAACACACTAATTCAAGAGCTGGTCTAACCTGCTTTGTAGAATTGCTGCTCCACAGAGAAACTTACAAGATCCTACAACTGCAATGTCCCCTCTCTCAATATCATCCAGTTATGAAATAAGCTACCAATGACTTCTCAGTGTTTAGAAAAATTGTTAACTTGTTTATTCAGTGATACAGAAATAGAAAAGCACATTTTTAAAATTTGAATAAGATTTTTACAGAAATGATTTCAATGTTAGCTCCATTTACCTATTACTCTATTCCCCTCTCAATTTATGTCTTCCAACAACATCAAAATAAGATACAAAATGCTAAATGATCCCCAACTGGATGATGTGCTTTTTCATCACTGACACATAATTCCTACATGCACAAATTAAGGAAGGAAAGGCTTAATTTAGCTCGTGAGTTCAGGATACTGAGTATACGGTCAGCAGACTCCAAGACGGAAATTTCATGGAGGAAGAGCACAGTGGAGCAAAGCTGCTTACCTCATAGTGGCTGAGAAAAAGAGCACACACTCAGAAGTGTGCTTTATTAATTTGCTAGGCATTTCTTAATCTAATGAAGTTGGCATATCAGAATAAACAATCACACCAAGAGACACAAATTTCAAAGAAAAATTGACAAGTTGGGGAGCAAAAAGAAAGACAGACATACATGACTTTCTCTTACAATCTCTGCTTCAAATTCTTAGTAAATACAAGCAAGGGTGAGAATTTGCATCTGTATCTCATTATTAATAAATAATGTTTCCTGAGATATCTTCTGAGTTAACAGTGCCACACTTGCAAGTGTACAAATCATTGTATTCCATACACTGATTTATCCACTCATTCAAGAATAGTTCAAGTGTTGACTGAGATAAAACACATACTAAGCTTAAAGTATTTTTCTCTTGTTCTTAAGCCCAGAGTAGGCCAGGGTAGGGGATACTTAAGTAGCAACATTTAGAAGAAGGAAAAGAGTAGATTTGACCAGGGATTTAGCTCAGTGTTTCTGGCATCTGTCTCACAAGCGCAAGGTCACAAGTTCAATCACTGGTAACCACATACCACAATGCCAGGCATGGTGAATGCATGCCTGTAATCCCAACACTTGGGAGGCAGAGGAAGGAGGATTGCTGTGAGTTTGAGGCTTGCCTGGGCTACATAGTGAGTTTAGGGCCAGCCTGAACTACAAAGCGAGACCCTGTCTCAAAAAACTGAAAAGAGAGAGAGAAGGATAAATGCAAAGATGGAAACAGGTGTTGGATATCTTGACTCTAGTGTAAAGAGGCATCTCAATAAAAATAAGGAGAACCTCCTCATGGATGTATATCTCATCTTCCTTCAGGGGGAGTAAATATCATTTCATATGAAGATAGAAGGGGATGGGACTCAGGACTAAGCCTAAATGAAGCAACAGAGGCCAGAAGAGAACTACAGCTGTTCTGCATCCTGAGGAAGGGAAAGAAGTGCCATGTAAGGAGTTACAGGAGATGGGTGAAGAAGTAGGCAGGCAGTATCCAAGAGTGTAATCATACAGCTATAAGACCTACCTGAGCCTATCCCACAAGCAGCAGGGAGCAAGGGAAAAGGACTGGCATAGTAAGACATATATTTTTAAGATGACCCTTTGGTGACTATATGAGACCTGGGTCCAATCAGAATTAATGTGTCTAGTTAAAGGTAGTTCAGATGAAAATGGTGAGGACATAAGTGGAGGCAGAAAAGACACTGGGAACAAAAGTGCCAAATGCTGTTGCAGCAATAGACACAAAGGTGAGGGAAAGAGAAGACAAGACATGACTCCCTTTCTGAGTCCTTGGGCAACTGAGGGATGGATGGTACTGTCAAATCACATGGAGAATGGAGGAGGAAGTTGGTGAGCTAAGGCAGAATCTAGACAGTGCTGCCAGACCTGATCTGTGTTGAAGGCTTGGAGGGCCACAAGAGTTGGCTGGATTTTTAAATCCAGGCTATACATATGCTGGGATATAAAGTCAGAAGAACTGTTTCTAATTATGTAAGGGTTGATTATATGATGTCATCCACAAAGAGTATGTGGAGTACTTAAATAATGATTCAGGCCAGAATCTTGGGGATTAACAAAGTAGCAGAAAGAGTGAAAAGAAGGTTATCTTCAAGAAAAATAAAGACTAATCAGGAAAAGGGAAGACATCATAATCAGAAGGAAGGAGCTGAGGGCAATGCCCAATGCACAAATTCAGCAAAGCATTCCAAGAATGGAGGCTCCAAAATATGCACTGCATTGGCAATTAGAGGGTTTCATTGCTCCCATAGCCACAGCAGTGGTATGGTGGAGTGAGCCCACATGACAACAGACTGAGAAATAAGCGAGCGAAAGTAGAAAGTGCAAACTACTTTTCCAAGAACCTGAGTAAGAAGAGAGACAGGGGATTAGGCACTACTTTAAAGAAGGATTGATAAGACTGAGGCATGGGGCTGGAGAATGGGCTCAGTGG
>PVIC010058261.1:0-10437 GCA_004025085.1 Thryonomys swinderianus | reverse complement strand
TATACACATATATATATGTATATATGTATATATATACACACATATATATGTATATATGTATATATACACACATATATATACATTTCAGAAAAGATTCACAAAAGATAGACATAAGAAACATATGAAAAAGTAATATGAAGTCCTTAACTAAATTAATTAAAACCCATATGAAACAAATTTTCAACTAGTTTGCACAAATAAAAATCTGAAAGTACCTGGACTATGCAGGGAATGATGGTACACCTCAGCACACAACCTGCTATGGAGGCTGAAGCTAAAGAATCACAGGTTCTACGCCATCTGGATGACTTAAAGAGATCCTGTTTCCAACCCCCCCCCCCAAAAAAAAAGTTCGGAATAAAGCCCAGTGGTAAGAGTTTCTTGGTTCAGTCTATAGCATGGCATTTCAAGTTAGTCGATCATTAGTTAATGGTGAAACTTCTGAATATACACTGGAGTTTTTATATTGTTCTTCAGTATCTTCTAAATGATAAAATATACAGATTTTTACTGAAAGATATTGTAGAATCATTTTCTCCTAGCTAATTTCAAACATCAAAAGATTTCCAACTATTATTTATACACTAATCTCCATTTGTCTTATATCTTCACACCATTTAAATTCTCTAGTATATGTGCTGCCGAAGCGAGCACTTAAATTGTCTCTAATTATCAACAAAATTGACTTTCTGAAAATGTAGCTCCTTGTGTCTCCAAATAAGAAAATTTTTTAACTCTGAAAGGTTAAGTGGTGAGCTAACATTTATGCAGCTCATAAAGAAGGGTAACAAGTAGGTCAATTGCAGTTTTGCTTTATGACACCTCTTGAGAATACAGTACCTGTATGATTTTGAACCTTTATTTCATATTTTACATATCTGTTATACATTTTAGCCCTCATTTTCACTTGCAGTTTCTCACACCACAGAAATTATTTGGTAATACCCCAAAATGAAATATTTAAGAATCAACCAAACAAAAAGCAATAAAAGAGCTCTACTTTGAAAACTACAGAAAAAAAAAGTCTGAAAAAAAAGATCAAAGAAAATATCAGAAAATAAAATAACATCTTTGTTCCTGGATAGGAAAAACAAATGTTACGAAAAAAGCCATACTACCAAAATTGCTACTTTGATTAAATGCAATCATGATTGAAATCCCGACAGTATGTATTTCAGAACAGATAAAACAATCCAAAAATTCATTTGCAATCAGAAGAGAGCCAGAACAATAAAAGCAAAACTGCAAAAAACACAAGCCAAGAGATATCACAATTCCCAACTTGAAACTATATGATAAAGTCACTGTGATAAAAACAGTGTGTACTGGCAAAGCAATAAACCTGAGGCTCAGTGGAACAGATTAGAAAAATCTGCATTCATATGCTTACAATTTAATTGAAAAGATTAAGCTCTATAGACAAGAGTGGCTTTGTATAGTTCTGCTACATATTTTATACAAGCATGTATTATAAAATATCTTCAGCATAACCATCATAACTATTATTAATGATGTACAAAAGTCTAAAAAGATGCAGTAAAATATTGGTCCAATCACTTTCGTGTGCTGCACAGTTTATAGAAATAGGAAATATGTTCTTATTGTTTATAACTGTAAACAAGTCACAATTTAAAATTTGGGAAGAAATAGATAACAGGCTTTACAAATCTCTAAAGATATTTTTCTTAAAGTATGAGCCACTCCTTTATATATAAAAGTTCTATTTAAATTTTCACTGAGCTGTAAAACTCTTCTCCTGAAATAAAGAATGCAAAATCTCTAAATAAATACTATGATGGAATATAATTTTAATACATATTACCAGTTTTAGAGTAAAAGATAAAATTACACAAAGAAAATGGCTGGATCTGGGTGTGGTGACCCATGCCGGTAATCCCAGTACTCAGCACTCAAAAGGGGAGGCTGAGTCAGGGCTGAGTTCAACAATAGCCTGAGCCACATAGTGAGTTCGGTCTGACCTACAAAGCATGACCCTGCCTCAAAGGAGAGAGAGACAGAGACAGAGAGAGAGAGAGAGAGAGAGAGAGAGAGAGAGAGAGAGAGAGAGAGAGAGAGAGAGAGAGATTGGGTGGTTTTGGTCTATGAAGTCTATTCTTTATATAATTATTTAGTTACATGGAAAAGAGATATTCTTCAATCCACTAGTGAATTTAAAAGGTATTGCATTTGTAGATTGAAACAAATGTTGCCTATGAGTATTAATGAAGAACTCATGATTATAATTTAACCTATATGAAGTGACCTGTAAGAATTATCCTTGTTTAAAAATCATTCATTCTCCAAATATCCTAAGGTACAGTAATTGGTAGATTTATGTGAGACATATAGAAAAAAAATTATTCCATGAGAAAACATGAACCCTAAAGTATTTCATAATTTATCCAAGTTTCATCTCCACTAGACATGCTATATTACAATGAAAGGAAAAAACATTTTGATAAGCACATGTCAAAGAAATGGCCTGGGATTTCCCTCTCATTAGGATACCTGTTAACTTGGACTAACCATCATCCACTCTACATAATGATAACAGATTGTGACTTTTCAATGGGAGAGAGCTCCACATGAGTCTTGGCATGTCTGCTTTGGATGTAATTAGTTTAATTTGTGTCCCACCTTTGGCACTGGAAATATGTTCCTACTCAAAGAATTATATCTCCTTGGGTACAGTGATTACTCAAAGGCATGTACTAGCTAATCTAAGTGAACGTGACACCACAATGAGTGTTTTGTGAATTTATTATGACAAATCATTCTCTTATGATTATTCATGATAGAGGTGGTAGAATCTTGACCGTGCCGTGGCTGTTGGGTGCGGCCTGAAGAAAAGCTGGTGAAAGGAAAACAACTGCTAGTGAAGAAACACGATCTTGCACAGGAGTGAACAAACTGTGTGTCTTGAATCCACCTTATTCTACTGTAATAAATGTCTCCTGTCAAATTTCCTACATGCACCAGTATCATCATCCCTTGAAGTATAGAGCTCCATCTTTTTTTTTTTTTTTTTTTTGAGACAGGGTCTCCCTTTGTAGTTCAGGCTGGCCCTCAGCTCACTATGTATCCCAGGCAAGCCTCCAACTCAGCAGTCCTCCTGCCTCTGCCTCCCTAGTGCTGGGATTACAGGTGCGAGCCACCACGCCTGGCATTGTGGTGTGTGCTATTGATTGCTGGTGGGCGAGAGTCACCACACCCAGCATTGTATGTGGTTACCGTAATTGAACTCAGGGCCTTGAGCTTGTGAGGCAGGCGCTGGTATCAATGAGCTAAATCTCCGGCCTTACCTCTGAGTATTCTCAGTGCTCTTCACTGGGAAAAATCCAGGATCTGTTTCTGAGGTATACTGCAAGTCCTGCCAGCCTATGTTCACACTGAACTATAAGCTGTTCCTAAAAGTATGGTGATATCCTGTTATGCAACAGAGATGCTCAGAATTTTCAGAACAGATGGCAGAAGTCAGTTGAACTAACAAGATCCATAAAATAGTAAAGAGAGATTTTCAAAGTGGTTCTTCAAACCGTCAAAACTGATTAAATATTTTTTTTATTTTTAAATGATCTTCCCTGTGTAGAGTTACCTGACTTTTACACAGATGCTAATTCATAAGTAGTAACCACATTCCTTTACTATATAACTCACTGTCATTCAAGCACCAGTGATAATTTTGCCCGAGTATGTTGACCATGATTTTCAAGCCCCTCAGAGAAAATCATGAATTAGTAAACCAGATTTTTCTCACAAGAAAATTTAAATAGAAAGCAGAATCTAACCAAGAATAATTTTTGGTTGCTAATAATTTCTTAAAATTTTAAAATTCACTTCATTTTTATATTGTCTTTAGAGAGTATTGTATATTTAAATGGACTGTGAGAGGTCTACAACTATTTTCTTCTATCTGAATGTGTTTGAAACTTAAACAAACTGATCAAAAAACATTTTGTTTTCTAAAATATCTAGGAAAGATTCTGCCTTAACTATTAGGTATACATGAACATCCAACCATTATAACTATCATGTGTATGTGACTTTTATAAACCATTTGCCCAGGTAAAATGTACCATTTAACCAATTCTACCAATTCCAAACCATATGTGTTCCTCTAGCCCTCTCTTTTAGAACTGTAGAGAAAATAATGTCATATTAAATTTAACTGTGTCATATAGTGTCATCTTAAATTTACACTGACAAAACAGGCATGGTGACACATGTCAAAATCCCAGGACTCAGGAGGCTGAGACAGGAAGATCACTGCAAGTTTGAGGCCACCTTTGGATACATAGTGAGGTCAACAGTCTGAACTACATAATGAAACTCTATCTCTAAAAACTAAAAACTTAGAAAAATTTACCTTGACACAAATCATTTAACATTTTAATACCATATTTAATCACTAAAAACAGTGATTTCCTGCAGCTTAGGAGATACTCAAAATAAATGAGAAGAAAAACTTCTATTCCCATCTCTCTATTTTGTTTTACTTGTTATTTTGTTCTTTTAATGTTAGTGATGTATTAGCACATTAATTGTACATGTATATAAAAATTTATGGTGGGATTCTGTATAGTTATTTATATACTCATTACTGACAGCATTAAAATGTAAAATTTGTGTGCATCCCCAAAGGAGAGAAAAATATTTTCCCTTTAACCAAATTGGTATTTCTTGATTTTCTTATTATTTTATAAATGTCTACATAATTCATGCTATGTACCGATAAGAGGTCATGTGGAATAATCAGCTAACAAAAAACAACCGAAAAAAAAATTTTTTAAATTTGTATCCATGAAGCTTATAACCAGAGCATTTGCTTGCTGAACTTTTTTCTTTACTTGACAAACTCTTAAAAAGAGATGATGTTGTATATACCTCCCATGATGTGTTTCTTCCTCACAGAAATAATATCTTCTACAGGGTGAACCTTATAAATTTCTTAGGAGTATCTGAGGCTCCATGTTCAGGGTAGCATTTGCCATTCAACAACTTAATAAGTCTTTGATTTCCAATGAACAAAGCTCTCTCTCTTTCTCCGCCACTGAAAATTTTGGAGCTTTTTTACTGTGTTTCCCTTCCTATTTAGAGAGATGGATGATATGGGGAAGTAATTATCTGTGCAGATTATCTGGACTGATGCTATTCCTCCATGAGAGTCGTCCCAGTTCATCATAGTTTCCTAATATCCAGTCATACCAGAAAGTAAAGACGACTTCTTCATGTGGAAGTATATACTTTTATATTAACAATAATTGCTGTCTGGACTCGTATCTCGTTAACCTACTTAGATGCATCAGAACACTGGGTTTATGCTTCACAGCATAATCCATAGATTCCATTTTAGTCTCCTCTTTGCAAAACTGCTTTGAACAATAACAATTCTACAGCATCATTCTCTTGTAATTACTTATGGTGGATTTAGTATTTGTAATTATATGGTTACTGAATTAAACAGGCAAAAGCTAGCAAAGCCTTGCAGAGTCCTTAACAATGATTTGCTCCCAATTTCTCAGAAAGAATCAAATTAACAAAAGAAAAAGAAAGGAAAGTGCCTCTTATTTAACAGTGCTGCGTCTCAGATCTTAGAGACAGTTTTGCCTTTTCAAGCTAACCTAAAAATAAGATTTATAATCCTCTTGTCTTCAATGAAGACTCCTCATCTCAATTTCTTCAGTTCCATAATGACTCCAAAGACCTCATCACCCCATCTATTACTCTGTCATGCACCATCATACCAATCAAATTTGCAGTTAAGAGATTGAATTTGACACAAGTGGCCATGCCCTTCAGCTGCTGCATTTCACTGTAAAATATCCTCTCTTTATTCATTTTGAACTGCTACACACACAACAGATTTTCTCCCGTCTCCTTAATTGAAAGGTTGAGTCCGAACAATTGCTTATTTTCTCTGTCCTTTGGGAACAAAGTGCTCACTGGAGATTGCAAGATGGTGCTTTCATTAAATTTATGTCTTATGAATTTAGTAACATTTGGTTCTTCTGTAATCTCCCTAGTACTGTCAGGGGCTGTTCAGTGTGGCTGCCTAATTTTAGGAGACTGAGTCAAATGTTGTGTGTTCTGAATTTCAAAGCACATCAATTCTTCCTCCTTTCTTTGTGGGTTGTAGTAGTCATAGTCCTTATTCTGTGCAGGGAGAAAAATAGCAGGTCCTGCTGTTGCTGAAGACATCTTTGGAGATGCAGGACTACCACGGGCTTTTACATAACCACATCGATGCTGCAAAGTATGTGTTTAGGTGTTTTTTCTTTCTTGACTTATTCCTACAAATACCCTGTATGGAAATAAGTAATCTGTTTATGTGTCTTGACATAGAAAGGAAAAATGCCCCAATAATAAAACACACGCGATCTAAATTATGCAATAGAAGGAAACATAAGCATGAAACAGTGATTATTGCACTGCTACAGAAATACATAAAATATTTTAACTAAACTGTGAAGCTTTACTATACTGTATTTTAACTTCATAAAATTTGTTTTCATTGATTGAACCAGAAAAAATACTAGTTTATAGATGTATGCTGTATAAATCATACAGCAGTTGCAAATCAGAAATTAAGGCAAAATGAGATTATATCTGGGACTAAGACAGATGGGCATAACTATGCATGATGTGGTTATTATGCGAGAACATTAGGCAGTTCAAGAAATAATACTATAAATTAAATATGATTTATTTGAAAAACATATTATACATTATATTACATAGGATGTTTTGCCAATATTCCCTTAATGATACATATGTTAAAGATAAAATTATTTCAATTTTTAACATAATATTTTCGTTGCATAGAATCACTTCCATGGAGCCATCATTAATCACTAAAAAATAGAATTAGTAATATTTTCATGAAAAAATGAATCATTATTAACTGCTGAACACAGGCTTTCATGTACAAGAGCCTCCTTTCTGTCACTGGAACAAGAACTTTTTTTCCTTTTTTAAATTTAATTTTTGGTACATTAAGTATACACATCACAATTGCACTCAATATTGAGAATTTGTACCAGTATATGAAATGATTTAATTCTCATGCTTCCCCTTTCCCTCCCCACCCTACAACCCCTAACCCTATATACACAAGCTTTGTTTATATTTTTTATGATCAATTTTTTCTTTACCTTCATTACTTACCCCTAATCCCCATTACCCTTTGAATATTTACTATTTCACAATATCAATCATGCATTCTAGAACTCATTTACAACTTCAGTTGCTCATACCAAAGAAACTATATGATATTCACATATCTGTGACCTATTTGTTCACTTATGAGTATGTCCTTAAGGTACATCCACTTAAGTATAAATGACTAAACTTCATCATTCTTTATGGCAGAGTAATACTCCATTTTATTAAAAGAACACATCTTCTTTATCCAGTCTAGACATGATGGGAATTTGGGTTGTTTCCAAGATTTAGCTATCACAAATTTAGCTGCTATAAACATAGGCACACACATGTTGTTATGATATGACTCTTATAATTCTTTTGTATATCCTCAACAGGAGACTAGCTGGATCGAATGGGACCTCTAATCCTAGTTTTATGAGGAATCTTCAGACTGACCTCCATAATGGTTGTGCCAGTCTACATTCCCACCAGCAGTGAAGAAGGGTTCCTTTTCCTCCAAAACCTTGCAAGCATTTGTTTCTGGTTAATTTCAAATTAGTAGCTATTCTTTGTGGAGAGACATGATATCTCAGTGTTGTTTTCATCTGCATCTCTTGAATGACCACTGATGTTGAGCATTTCTTCATATACTACTTATTTGCTTCTACATCTTCCTCTGAAAAATGTCTGTTCACTTAAAATGCTTTTTTTTGAACTGGTTCTTTAAATGGGGGGGCTAGGCAGTATTCTATACAGTAGTCCTTTTTCTGAGGAACAGCTGGTAAATGTTTTTTTCCCCGATTGTGCAGAAGCTTTTTTTTTTTTTTTTTTTGAGACGGTCTTGCTTTGTAGCTCAGGCTGGCCCTGAGCTCACTATGTAGCCTAGGCAAGCTTCGAATTCATCAGTCCTCCAGTCTCTGCCTCCCGAGTGCTGGGATTACAGGCGTGAGCCCCCACGCCCGGCACTGTGGTATATGGTATTGATTGCTGGTGGGCGTGAGTCTCCACGCCCACCATTGTGTGTGGTTACCAGGGATTGATCTCAGGACCTTGCGCTTGCGAGGCAGGCGCCAGAACTACTGAGCTAACCCTCCTGCCCTGCAGAAGCTTTTTAATAAGATGAGGTCCCATTTATTGATTTCTTCTGGTAGTTTTCACACTATAGAGGTTTCATTCATAAAGTCTTTCCCTAAACCAATGTCTCCAAGAGTACTATCTAACCTGTTTTGTGGCACATTTAGAGTTTCTTTTTTAATATTTAGGTTTCTAATCCACTTTCATTTTAGTTTAGGACACGGTAAAAGAGATGGATCTAGCTTCAGTCTCTGTCAGGTTTAAGTCCAGTTTTTCCAGAACCATTTGTTAAAGAGGCTGTCTTTCCTCCAGTGAGGACGTTTGGCTCCTTTTACAAAGATGAGGTTTCTTAGTGTATGTGGAGTTGTTCTTGGATTTTCTAATCTGTTCCACTGATCCTCAGGTCTGTTTCTTTGCCTGTACTATGCTGTTTTTATAATGGTGGCTTTATAATAAGGTTTTAAACTGCAGGTAGTCATGCCCCTGGTCATGTCCTTATTTCCTAGAATTGCTTTTGCTATGCTAGGTCTCTTGTGGTTCCAGATGAATTTTTTAGATGATTTTCTCTAGATATGTGAAGTATACTATCGGGATTTCAATTGGGATTTCATTTAATCTATATAGTAATTGTGGGAGTATAACCATTTTGATGATGTCAGTTCTTCCTGCCTAGGAACAAGGGATGTCTTTCCATTTTTGCATATCCTCTTCAATGTCCTTTTTCAGAGTGTTGTGGTTTTTGGAGGAGGGGTCCTTTGCCTCCTTTGTTAGTTTGATTACCAGATATCTCATTTGTTTCGGTGCTCTTGTGAAAGGAACTTACTCCCCAATTTCTTTCTCAATAAATCTGTTATTTGTGTATAAAAATGTGATTGACTTTTGAGCACTGATCATGTATCCAGCTATACTACTAAATTTGGTAATTAAGTCTACCAGTCATTTGGTGGCGTTCTTAGGATCTGCTAGATAGAGTATCATGTCAGAAATTGTGGCCAAACCTTTCTCCAGGTGCTTTCACTTCTCTTCTCTTTCCTGGTGGATGAATAGAAGCAATGTCCCTTTAAGAAGCTTCAGCAACACAGGTAACGCAGGTGACTAACACAGGTGACGCAGACCAATCATACACTGCTAAATGCTACTTCCATCCTTGTGCCTAATCACACCCCACCACGAGCACTGCTCCTTCCCTCTCATCCAATCACATCTCAAGCTGCCTTATATAAATGCCTATAACTTCCATAATAAAGGGAGAAGCTTCTCAACCGACATGGAGTTTGAGAGTTGTGATTCCATGTCACCACTCACCCTCCCGAGGTAACTGGCCAGGCCAGATGATAGCAAATATTGACAGTTTCACTTCTTTTCCTATCTTTATTCTTTTTATTTCTTTCAATTGTCTAATTGCAGTGGCTAATTTTTCTAGCATTATATTGAACAGAAGTGATAATAGTGGACATATTTGTCTTGTTCCTAATCTTAGTGTACAGATTCCTAAAAACAAATAAACAAACAAACAAACAAACAAAACCCTAGGATTAGAGCTCCCAATTGACCCTACTATTGCCCTGCTAGGAATATACACAAAATAATTAAAAGAATCTGATCATAGAGACATATATGTATCCATATTCATAGCAGCTCAGTTTGTGATAGCTCAACAAACCAAATGACCCTCAACTGGAGACTGGATACAGAAGATGTGTTTTTTCTATAAAATGGAGTATTACACTGCCTTAAAGAATGATGCTTGAGTCATTTATACTTAAATGTAAGTGTCTTCAGGACTTACTCATATGTGAAATAAATAGGTCACAGATTTTTAATTATCATATCTGTTCACCTGTATGAGAAACTGATGATATGAATGAATTCTAGAATGTATGATGGATATTATAAAATAGTAAATATTCAAAGGGAAATATGGTAGAGGGGTGAGTAATGAGGGGTAAAGAGAAAATGTGACAATAATAAAAAAGGGAAATAAATCTTATATATTTAGCGGGTGAGAGGTTGTGGGATGGGTAGGGGAATGGAAAAATGAGAATTAAATTGTGTCATATACTGGTACAAATTCCCAATATTGAGTGTGAGCATGATATATATCTATATCTATAGATGATATAGATATAGATATATATACAATGTACCCATAAAGATAAAAATCAAAGAGCAGCTCCGGGCCCACCGTGCCGTGTTTCAAGGGGACTGGGGAACGAGCAG
>PVIC010058260.1:0-10453 GCA_004025085.1 Thryonomys swinderianus | reverse complement strand
TTCCTTCCCCTCATTACATCCCCACACCAAATTTCCTTTGGAAATTTCCCATTCTGAAAAGATTGTCATACTACTAGAGCTCATTTGCATCTACCGGTGCTCATATCAACGAGAAGATCCGGTATTTACCTATCTGTGCTCTATTGATTTCACTCCTTAGCGTGTCCTCCAGGTGCATCCATTTGCACATAAATGAATCCATCTTGTCATTCTTTATGGCAGAATAGTACTCCATTTTATAAAAAAAAATACATCTTCTTTATCCAATCTCCAGTTGATGGGCATTTGGGTTGTTTCCAAGATTGAGCTATCACGAACTGAGCTGCTATGAACAAGGGTGTACATCTATCTTTCCACTGTGATTTTCTAAATTCTTTTGGGTATATTCCTAGCAGGGGGATGGCAGGGTCAAATGGGACCCCTAGTCCTAGTTTTCTGAGAAATCTCCACACATATCTCCATAAAGGTTGCACAAGTCTGCAATCCCACCAACAGTGGAGAAGGGTTCCTTTCTCCCTACAGCCTTGCCAGCATTTATTGTTGGTTGATTTTGTAATGGTGGCCATTCTTTGTGGAGTGAGATGAAATCTCAGTGTTGTTTTCATTTGCATCTCTCGAATGACCAGTGATGTTGAACATTTCTTCATATGTTTCTTAGCTGCTTTAATTTCTGCCTCTGAGAAGTGTCTGTTCATTTCAGATGCCCTGAAACTTTTTTTTTTTGAGACTTTGTAGTTCAGGCTGGCCCTGAGCTCATCATGTAGCCCAAGGTAGCCTTGAACTCATGGCAATCCTCCTGCCTCTGCCTCTGTAGTGCTGGGATGACAGGCGTGAGCTGACACGCACGGCACTGTGGTTGTGTGGTACTGATTGCTGGTGGGCGTGAGTCACCACACCTGGTATTGTTGTATGTGGTTACTGGGGATCGAACTAGGGATCTTGCACTTGCTAGGCAGGTGCTGGAACTACTGAGCTAAATATCCAGCCCCAACATTTTCTTTTTTAAAAGAATCAGCTTGACTGATTTCCAGATATAAACCATGAAAAGATTAACATGTTCATATTTATATCCACTTTTGGTCACAGTTATATTTTTGATACCTTTTTAAAAAGTTTAAATTGGGGGCTGGAGGGTTAGCTCAGTGGTTCCAGCACCTGCCTCGCAAGCACAAGGTCCTGAGTTCGATCCCTGTAACCACATACAATGCTGGGTGTGGTGAGTCACGCCCACCAACAATCAACCAGCAATCAACACCACATACCACAATGCTGGGCGTGGTGGCTCACACCTGTCATCCCAGCACTCGGGAGGCAGAGACAGGAGGATTGCTGAATTCAAGCCTTGCCTGGGCTACATAGTGAGCTCAGAGTTAGCCTGAACTACAAAGCAAGACCCTGTCTCAAAAAAAAAAAGTATATAAAGCACTAATAAGATGTGTTACATTTAATGAACAAATAAAAAATATAAATGTTTATGTCATAGCAAATACATTTTGGATAAATTTTAATAACAAAATGTATTGGAGGATGCAGTGTATTTAAAGTTGAATTGGAGGTAACCTTTCCTCTGAAGAATTTTCCTAATTTGTCAGTGTGAATTATTTCAATGTATGAAAAAAATTAGTAGTGGAGCAAGACATCGGTACTAGTGTTTCAGCGCAGGTATGGCCTTAGAAACTACTACAATATAAAATATTTCTCAGTACAGAGCAATACAGCTTTGCACATTGATCTTTAGGACCTGCAGAGACATAAAGTTTCACGTAAATCTCTTCAGTAGTCTTAGAGATTTTCTAGCCTAAGTGTTTCCAGAGCCTCATCATTTCTCTCAATTTCTTTAATTAATCAAAATCATGTTTTCTTACATGTGAATAAGAAATGAAGTACCATTTGATGCTTCAGACTATGAGAGTAATCTCAGTGACAGAAAGAGAGGGCTGGGAAAAGAGAAGAGAAGGCCTGACTAAATATTAAAATATTTCATAAAAATATCAAAGGTTAATAAAGCCAACAACGGAACTTGAATGTGGGAGAGGCAAGAGTTCTCTGGTGAAGTGTGCTTCCTGGTGTGATCAAACCATGGATGGCAAGAGGAAAGGTATGCATAAAAACTCAGCAACTTGTTTATTTGTCAATTCTCCTGTGGGGGCTCGTGTGAAATTTTAGTTAATATCAAGGCCTTTGAGGTTCATAGGGTTTAGAAGAATTATTTAATTTTTGCTCTTCAAAGCAAGTACAGAAGAAATCATAGACTGGTTTACTGATCCACAAGTGGGGGAATTCTTCCTTTATCTGTACAGCTGAATATAGCTGGAAACCTTTTGAACTGTTTTAATCAAAGTGTGGAAGGTATGAGGAGGAGGATGCTGGTGTCTGATGGGTAGTGGATGGGGTTCTGCACTACCAAGCATTCCCCATTACACAGGAAAGATCCTAGTATGAGGAATTATCCATCACAAAAAGCCCGCAATGCTGAGATTGAGAAACTTTAGAATAGATTCGGAAAGCAAAAGTCAGTGGGGTCCAATTTATCACAACTCCAGAAGGCAGCACCTATCATTTTCTGGTCCTCTGGTCTTTGTGTGAATTGTCCTACTTGAATCAAACTGAGGACTCTTTCAACTCTGCATCCACAATGCAGACAGTGATGGCAGGTGTGTATCATGTCTGCTTTGTCAGTTTGTTTCTAGCCAAATGATGTTTTAAAAGGAAAAACAGGCCAATCACCTTACTTTTCAGGGGACATTTGCAATAAAAATAAATTAATAACAATGAAATTTTTTGTAAAAAGAACAAAGACATTTGTCTACTTTATATGTCTTAAACTGTGAAAATCCCTTAGATAATAAATGTACAGATAAAAATACTTAGAGTGAAAGGACATCTACTCAGTTACAATTATTCAGCTGCCATCCTAATTGCCCAATGTGCGAAGCCTATTCATTCACATATGCGCGTGCTATATCCACATAATTACATTGCATTACTATGATATGCTTAATGTAAAATTTTGGACTCCTTATGCTTTTGGAAAAGTAAAAGTCTATAAGATGAATCATCTCACACTTTTAATTTTGCAATTGAATTGTCATATAATCTATATTTTAAAATGTTTAAGTATGTTTAGCTATTTTAAGTATTTGTGTGTAGATATATTGCTCCTATGTCAATCTTTAATATTTCCCTAAGTTTTATCAAAAGGATTGTAGAACTCAGTCTTCTCATTATCATATTTTATTTTAGAAACTTTTGGGATTAATGTCACTGAAGTTAAAAAGTGATTTTAATTTTGTAGCAACACACTGTTTCTTTCCTTTTGTGAGCATAAATTATCAATAGGCTACAAATCTGCATTTTTCTATCTACTGAAATACCAAATTGATGAAAGCCACCTCTGATCATATCAAGATCTTTAAAGTGGGAATTTTATAGAGTGGGCAAAGTAGATAAATTCTAAAGTGCCTCTGTTAGCCTACAGTGGAAAGCCAAGTGCTGTCTATTACAAGTAATGGTGTCAGCTTCTGCAAACATTCTGATGCATGACAGCTGAGGTGGTCTCTGCTGCACTGGTGCAGACAGAAAACCCACAGGTGTGTGCGCTGTGATGGGAGGAAGGCAGAGACCATAACACTGGTGTTCTGTCTCTCCCACTGGTTCATAACAGGACTTGGGAAACATCACTTAATCTCTGTAAGCACTGTGTTCCTTCAGTGTAATTTGATGATAATCATGAAGGCCCAGTCTGTCTTCCAGAGTTACTGCAAAGCTCAAATTTGAAAAAAAAATAAATAAAACTAAGGTTTTGGCAAAGTGTAAAGCAAATGTAAGGAATTATTATGATGAGTTAACAGATCCAGGCCACAATATTATTTTATGATGGGATTATACTCAGTACTAGCAGCCATGCAATTATGTATTTATTCTTATCAAGTATGAAGACAAAACAGACACAAACTGTGGCTTTTTGGGTCATATTAGTGTTCAAAGTATAAATACTAGATGGTTAGTGAAAAAACTACAAGCTCCTGGATAACTGGAGTGCTTAAAATATACAGAAATTCCCAAGACATTAAATTAAGAGGATGACTTTTAAACAACCAAATCAGAATTAACTTTAGCTTCAAATGTTTGCAAAATATGTAGTCACTGTGGGGAGTAACATTGATTATTCCCCTGCCTCTGCTATTACAATCCCAAGGTATCCAGAAAAGAGAAGTGTGGAATGATAAGGCATCCTTTGGCAAGGTTGCTTTTGATAATATCAGTTCAACAGACTGTCTCTGGGGGGCTTATGTTTTTAAGCAGAGTCCCTCCTTTTGCTGCTACTCACATCAAGTCTGCTCATGGGCAAGACTATGGCCTTCAGGTTCATCTGTATTAAGGGGAATTGCTTTCTGCCCCTTCGCTACCTGTTTGATCGTATAGTCACCTTGTCTCGCTACATCCATCGTCTCTCTTCAGAACTGTCCCAGGAATTTGTAAGTATCCACTTTTTCCTGAGCCTTCACACCAACAAGAGGGCTATATTGCAATTTAAATGTGAAAACCTCAACAAACAAATTTCAAATAATACATACTAATAGGTTAAAGAAGGAGTCAGCCAAAAAAAAAAAGTGGAACAAAGACAAAAGAGAAATTTAATGAAATCTCAAATTGCCAAAGAATGTAATAATTTTACTTACTTGTTTTTGTCTTTATTTGTACATTTGTCCTACAGAACTTTGCATTCAGCATGAAAAATTTGTACTTTTACATAATATATTTTACTTTTCCCATCCCCATACCTTCCTTTCAACCCTTCTTCCCCTCCTTACTTAAAAAAGCTCTTTCCATATTTTCTTCTATGCTCTTTTTAAAAGAAATCCCTTTTCCTTCCTTTCCTTCTCCCTCACCATCCCTTGTTTCCTTTCTCTTTTGAACAAGTTCTTCCTACTTCCCAATATTTACCTTCCATTTAAGAACACAATGTCTTTTTAAAATTTTTTTTTGAGACAGGGGCTTGCTTTGTAGTTCAGGCTGGCTCTGAGCTCACTATGTAGCCCAGGCTAGCCTCAAAATCACAGCAGTCCTCCTGTCTCTGCCTCTTGAGTGCTGGGATTACAGGCATGAGCCACCATGCCTGGCATTGTGGTGTGTGGTACTGATTGCTGGTGGGTGAGTCACCACGCCTGGTATTGTTGTATGTGGTTACTGGGGATCGAACCAGGGACTTTGTGCTTGCTAGGCAGGCACTGGAACCACTGAGCTAAACCTCCGGCCTTAAAAAGTATTCTTTAATTCACCTTATTTTAAAAAAATTTAAGTACCTGACAAAATCACTTTTAGGTGAGTCTGAGGAAGAGAACCAACTTCTTGTTTTCATCTGTAAGAACCATTCCTCAAACAGATTCTTCTTAGAGCACAAGCTGCAGAGATACAAGAAATGAGAGCAGTACTGCAGCAAATTGTGATGGGTTGAGCCAGATTAAGCTACAGTGAATTCACAGCACAGAGAAAAACAATATGAATAGCTTTTCAGAAATCTCAAAATGTTAGAAATAATTTTTCTAAGCTATCTAATGTATGAGTTTATAATCAGAACAGAAGGGATAGTTTGGAATTTGAAACAGATTCTCTTTTTCTGAGACAGGCAGCTTTAATATTGTCTGGTCTTGCCTCTAGATTGGTGAAAGAGTAGACAATAGATTAGGATTTAATACACCAAAATTAGGCTCAATGTTTGTAATAAATATAAATTATATATTTCTTTTTACCCTGATTTTTATCTCCTAATGTTAACTGGCTATCTTTTGTTTGTTTGTGTTTGAGACAGGGTCTCACTTTGTAGTTCAGGCTAGCACTGAACTCATTATGTATTCCAGGCTAGCCTCAAACTCATAGCAATCCTCCTGCCTCTGCCTCCCAAATGCTGGGATTACAGGCATGAGCCACCACGCCCAACATTGTGATAGTGCTGCTGGGGATCAAACTCAGGACCTTGCACCTGCCAGGCAGATGCTGGAATCACTGAGCTAAATCCCTGGCCCTAACTGGCTGTTATCTTTCAAATCTTTCTATTAGTGCATTTAAACTTTCACAATTTCTGCATAGTAGTAGTCTCTGTATTTCTTTTTCTTGTAAATCCCAGTGCATTGCCTAGTATTTCCTAACATGTTTGGCCTTGTTTCTATGACTTACTGTGTAACAATAAAATTTTTGTATCTTGAATTTATGATGAACTTGGCAAAATGCAAGGATTAAGAGATAATTGAAAAAAAGTCATAATTTCCTTAAGGAAAGAATATCAGTTTTGATCTATAGGAATCAAGCGATTGAGTAAGTAAAAATAGAGAAATATACATCTTGGCATTTGGTAGAAATCCTAAGGAAAATGATACTTAACACATTCACAGTTTTGTAGCTTTGCTATTTTTAGTGTGTGTGTTTCAAGTAGTAACTCTTAAGAAGCATGAGACAACAGGGTGTAGCAAAGAAGGGAAGATGCTGGTAGATCAAAAAATAATGAGATTGTAAAGCTCATGAAAAATAAAAACAGGTAAAGGGCTATTTACTTCATTCTTTAGTTTCAATCTTTACAAATGCTTTTATTTAAAAAATTGTACACCTATCAAAAGTATTAATATTCTGCTAATAGTTCAGTTTTTCAATTTTTAAACACTAACTAAAGCTTCTGCATGGTTTCCAGGAAAAAAAGTATTCCCCAGACCCGCGGTTGTTTTTAATGGGGTGTCACACATCTTCCATTGCCACTCCGTCAGCCAAGGCAAAGATCCTGCAGTTCCGTGTGAGTCCCAGACCAGCTCCATCCAAACAGTGGAGAAAATATATTGTGTCTGTCACAATGTACGCTCTGAAGGTCACTGTGTCTGATGGTAAAAGTGGGTTCATATACAAAGAAAAATGGAGGAAGAGAAAGCAACAAAGAAAATTACATTATATAGAAATAAATTTTATGTAAAATCAAATGTTAAAGATCCATGCAAATGATATTTTACCAACACCATTTACCTAGGCTTGTATTTATTATGGCATAGGGAATTTTGAAATTAATTGGATATTCATGAATACATGCAAGATGTGCAGATGGAGTTTTACTTATTGCATGTTATTAGTGACACCTGCAGTGGTAGCCTTTCACATTACTGACTCCTACCTGCCTGAAGACCTAAGGCTTTTCTTCAAGATTTTCAAAACTTTCCTTCTGGTTCTTCTTTAGTGTTATTCTTCTTTGATTCCTACTTCTTCATTCTTCATGTACTGTTCTAGTTTTTGCTATGACAACCAAGTGTATGTATCAAACCCTAATAATTTATCCAAGTTCCTATTTTTTACTGTTATAAGCTCTCTGTTCTGATTCCCAGCCATAAACACAGTCTCGAAATGATTTTATACAGAATTTCAGAGGAAAATTAAAATGTAATACTATGGATTAGACCTTTAATTAGAAA
The DNA here is from genome assembly GCA_004025085.1 of Thryonomys swinderianus. Taxonomy (NCBI): domain Eukaryota; kingdom Metazoa; phylum Chordata; class Mammalia; order Rodentia; family Thryonomyidae; genus Thryonomys; species Thryonomys swinderianus. The sequence continues at coordinate 3,005 of PVIC010058260.1, read as the reverse complement.
AAGTATATATTTCAATAAGCTAGTTTACATATTTATTTGTTTTACTATAATAAAGTATAGACCAATAACTTAAAAGTTCTATTTTTTACATTTCTATTATCTAGAAAAATTTTTACATACACAAAGGAGTAACAAAAAAAAAATATATATATATTTTTGAGACAGGGTCTCACTTTGTAGTTCAGGCTGGCCCTGAGCTCACTATATAGCCCAGGCAAGCCTGGAACTCAGCAATCCTCTTGTCTCTGCCTCCCAAGTGCTGGGATTACAGGTGTGAGCCACCACACCCGGCATTAACAAAAATAATTTAATTCAGATTGTGTTTGAAAAAGTCACATGAAACTAATCTGGCTGTATCTCAATTATTTTAATGTGATTCCTTCAACTTTGCTTCTAAGCACAAAGACTTAATTAATTTGCTGATCCTCTTGGTGCACTCCTGGAATAAACCCCTGGAACACTTCATCACAGAAGCACAACACCTGGCAAAAGTCTCTGACTCCACCATAGCAAAAGCAATGAAAATTAGGAATCAAAATCTCCAGCTTCAAGAAGGCCTGAAGACAATAGGTGGCCAGGTAGGCAGCTTCTCAATACTTTCTATAAATGAGGTCTCCTCTGTAGTGGAAAATATTTTACAATTTCTCACATTGCAAGAAGCACACTTAGGTTGTAAATTCTGCCTTCTGGATGACTGCTATTATACAAAGCAGAAGCCCTAGCAATCTCTAGTGGAGATTCTAATGTCAGTGAATCTTAAGATTTAACTGTATTGGCAGGTGTTGTCTTCCACAGACTGTCTACAAAGTCACTATGGACTTGTCTCTTCATAACATGGGAAGTTAAATGTTTTGCAGAAAGAAAATCAGAGAATAGCACCTGTAGGAGAAATGTTCTCTTCAAAGTGTTTTGGGACAACCACCTAGGAATTCTGGTCAGAGTTTTACTCTTTTGTCCTTACATCAGAAAAACAGACTGGGAAGGGAGAAAGGAGAAAAACAAAAATGGGATTGAATGATTCCCCAATGCACCCCACCCAGAACAGACTGAGGAGGCCACTGCATCAGTGCTATTTCTCCCAGAACAGACTGAGGAGGCCACTGCATCAGTGCTATTTCTCCAGCAGTAGATTTTCAAGTTCCACAAAAAAACAGTTGTCTCTAGGGTATTTCTCATTTTATAATTTATTTTAAAAATCCTAATTTGGGGAGGGGGCTGGTGCTCCTACATCAAAGCCCTCATCATTGCATTTAATTTCTGAAAAATACGTTTTTTTTTTTTTTTTGAGACAGGGTCTCACTTTGCAGTTCAGGCTGGCCCTGAGCTCACTATGTAGCCCAGGCAAACCTCGAACTCAGCAATCCTCCTGTCTCTGCCTCCTGAGTGCTGGAATTACAAGCGTGAGCCACCATGCCTGGCAAAATAAATTTTTACACAGGTTAAATTAGTATTTTCAATATGTTTTTGTATTCAGATGGGACAATTTCAACAATAGTGAGGCAACAGCTAAGCAGCTTTCTGAAGTTCTTAGAAATAATGTATCATCTGAAGAAACATACAATAATACAAAAGCAAATGTGTATTTCTCTTTTTGTGTCCTAAGGAGATGTTATCATGTGTCATGTTTGTAATTTTCATGGAAGAAGACTATCTTTAACATAAATACAAAAAACATATTAACCCAGGAATGTAGGAAATAAAACTTAATTTTCAAGTTTTTTTCATTACTATGAGTCAGCATCTTGAGTTGCTAATTTGTTTTATAATGCATTTTCTGTTGTTTTTCCTATCACTTAATTATTCTTATTTATATTATGCCATTGTGCATAGTATGGCACATACACTTCATATTTCGATAAAAAATCCCAGATTTTAAAAAAGTATTCTTATTTTGTAGAAGAAAGTTCAACAGATTAGAATCTGCACTTATCCCAGATTTGTGCCTCACGGATTTTAAAAGCAGCTGAGACCCCTAGAGGAGCACGATGGTCTCTGGGAACTCTTAGCTTGCAGCAGTTGACAGCACACACAATCACATCACAACCCTACAGAAAGGCCCTCACTGTGGAGGGTTGCTGTCAGCACCCTCCTTACTGGGGCATCTTTCAGCAACTCCCACTACAGGGAACTCAAAACAAAGCAGCTGTTCTTAATGTGTTCTCTCTGATTAAAATGAGAGACTCATGATCCCTTTGGCAAACCTAGTCAATCCTGACTTGACTTTCTTAAAACATAAAGTACAGTCCTTTTCATATTAAAGTTTTTGGGTATGGATATTGTATGAACAACAAATTCAGTTCAAAGCAACAAAGAGATAAGCAGTGCCTTATTGGAAGAAATAAAATACAAAGGGGCCATCCCAAAGAAATGTTTCAGGCAATATAAAAATTAGTTAAGGGTGGGAGATTTAGCTCAGTGGTACCAGCTCCTGCCTGCAAGCCCAGAGTCCTTGGTTTGATTTCGGTAATGTAAAACAATACCGGGCGTGGTGACTCACACCCACCAGCAATCAGCACCACATTCCACAATGCAGGGTATGGAGGCTCATGCCTGTAATCTCAGCACTCAAGAGGCAGAGGCAGGATGGCTGAGTTCGAGGCTTGCCTGCGCTACAAAGTGAGCTCCGGGCCAGCCTGAACTACAAAGTGAAATCTTGTCTCAAAAAAAAAAAAAAAATTGTTAAATGAAAAAACAAAAGCTAACCTTTTCACTGTCCCTTGGGCAAATAAATCTGTGTCTATATTCCAGTAACCACTTTCTGATTCTCCACCTCTAGAAATACTTCACCTGTGAAGTCTTACATTTACATCTCTTCCTCAAATCTTATAAAATTTATTTATGTATTTATTTATTTTTGTGGTACTGGGGATCAACTCTGGCCCTTATGTTTCCAAGGTAGGCACAATACCATTTGAGCTAAATCCCTGGCTGATACATTTTATATATACATTAAGATCACATTCAAGATTGAGAATTTGTAGCTGTATACAACACATCTTGATTCT
>PVIC010058259.1:0-10431 GCA_004025085.1 Thryonomys swinderianus | reverse complement strand
CCAAAGATTCTTGGTTTGAACCCAAGATCCTTTAAAAAAAAAAATCAGCTAGTGGCACACACATGATACACATTTGTCACCTCAGCACTCTGAAAGGCTAAAATAAAGCAAGAGGATTATAAGTTCAAGTCCAGCCTAGACAATTTAGTAATTTAGCAAGACCCTGTCTCAAAATAAAAAGCATAAAGAATCTGGGATATAGCACACTATAAGGCCCTGGGTTTAAATTCCTGGGCTCAATCCCCGGGGTGGGGGGTGCTTTCAACCAAATCTGCATTGACAGAAACAAGATTTGGTCTCCAGACAGGAAAATATCAAAAATGTAGGTTGATTTTAACACTAGACTATTTCTCAAACCAAAGAGCTGATTAAGCGCTGAGGCAAAGCAGCAAAAATACCAACTGAGAACAAACTGTATCCAACACCTCATCCCACTTAGATAAAGCACTAGGTGCCAGGAAGTGAGAATAATTGCAGGGTCTACTCTTAGAGAGAAAAAAAATCTCACAATACAGACTGCTTCCTGATCCAGGTGGCTTGAGGAATCAAGCAATGTTAGGCTGTTAAGTTGAAGGCCTTTAGATACTGAGCCAGAATAACAAAGATATGAGTGAAAGTGAAAGTTCATAAAGTAAAAGGAAGAGCAAGATAGGGAGATAGTACTCTAAAGCATCTGGGCTTCTTAAGTCTAAAGAAATTGTGCATAGTTCATCTGAAGAACATTTTAGGCAAGAAAAGCATGTAAAATAAAAACATGGGTGTAAGAACAATGTGTTGAGTCTGAGCAGAAAAGCAAAGAAATACACTATGATGAACAAAGACTTTCACTGTGAACTCTGAATCTGAAGATGTAAATGAGTTCTAGGATGTATGATGCATATTGTGAAATAGAAGATATTCCAAGGTAAAGGGGATAGAGGTAAGTAAAGAGGGGAAAAAATGTGATGGTAATAAAAAAGGAAACAAAGCCTATATAGACATACATATATATATATATATATATATATATGTATATATATACACACACACATATATATACATATATATATGTATATATATATATATAGAGAGAGAGAGAGAGAGAGAGAGAGAGAGAGGAGGGAGAATAATGAGGGCAGGAAAATGGGAAAAAATAGTTAAGTCATGTCATATACTGCTACAAATTCTCAATGTTGAGTGTGATCATGATGTGTATATGTGAAATGTACCAATAAAATCAATTAAAAAAACAAAGTAAGAGGTAAAACCAGTTTGAGGATTATCCCAAAACTTGTTCAGAGTATAAGAAAATAAATATAAACAAGATAAAAGAGAGTGAAGAATAAAGAAGCCCAACTACTCCTTCCTTGGTCATTCACTGTAACCTTCTACCTTTACAAGTGCTTCAGTCTCTGAGTGCTAATTCTGGCCATTGGTCTTCTTTTGCTCAGTATCTTTCTGTGCCTTCTCTGGCATCTTTCATTCCTTGGGTCCCTGTGCCATGCCACGACCACATGGCTGCCTTTAACTGGCACAATCATTCTGTGTTCTCTCTTGGCTTTACATTACACACGTAGGCCTTGACTACTCAGGCAAGAAGTTATTACTTCTTCTAAAAATATTTTATTTTCAGTTCTTAGGCCTCTCAAAATTCTTTACAGACATTACCTCATTCATTTCTCTTGAAAGTAGGTGCCCTGATGACAGAGTAGCCCCCAAACTGTTTGTGTAAATGTGGGGTATATATTTACTTGGGGCCTCAAAGGTGTCAGTCTTGTCTATATGGGATGGAAAATGGAGGTTCTTAGCTATCAGTAAGTGCCAAAAGTGCTCTCATTCAAACAAGAAAAATGTTCCAGCTCCATCATTTTTAAATGTCTTATATTAAAATAATAATAAAATAAAACTTTACTTTTTACTAATGAAAACAAGAAAGTAGCATATTAACACATTTCTTCTAAATTCTAAAATTTAATTTTAAAAAATTTAAAAGTCTTTAAATTATCTGCATGAGAATCTTTGCAGTCTCATATAGTCTTAAAAATATAGCATTAACTTGCTCTTACTCAAAAATCTGTAAGATCTTTTTATCTTACAGATACAAGCACACTTATACATGCACTATTTTTTTTTTAAATATTCTTCTGTGCAAAGCAGAAGTAAAGCAGGCATTCTGGAGAAAAGATTCTAACTGTGCAACCCTATGGGCCTCGCTCAGTCCAGTCTGAACTACCAGGAATCAAAAGGATCTGAGTGCCAATCTTCTTCTGCGGGTCTCACTCCAGAGTTCCACCCTTAGTCTTTACCCATTTAGAGCTGTAGCCACTGTAACTTCAGGGCCTTTGAAATGACTGAACTCATAACATGGGAAAACAGAAACATTTTCTTAACTTCATAGAAGATTCCAGCCTAAATAGATTTTTCCCTCTGCTGAACATATGTTTAAAAGATTATGGGAAAGAATTTTTAACTTGGAGCTTTAGGACCAATGATTCATTTGTGTATTTTCATAAGGCATAAAACTTATTTCACTTCATCTGCTCTGAGCCTCTAAACCTTTATCACACACCTATCCCTGAGTAAGTTAATTTAATTAAGGGGGCAACTCAAAGTAAAAATGAAATACTCATTAAAAATAAAAACGTGCAGAAATTTAAAAGTCCCGTAGAATGTGCCATCTTGTCCTGAGACCAAAGAAAGGATAAAAGGAACTTACACAGCAATGTGTGAAAAGACCGTGATTTGTGGGGAGCAAAGTCCATATCGTCGCTTACATATGGAAGTCCAGGCAGACAAGGCAGCTGCCTGCAAACGCAAGCCTTTCTCTTGGCTAATAGAAGTGCTTTACCCTGACAACTAAAATAAAAAAGAAAATTAAGGCCGGAGATTTAGTTCAGTGCTTCCGGAGCCTGCCTCGCAAGCGCAAGGTCCTGAGTTTGATCTGGTAACTCCGTATAACAATGCTGGGCGTGGTGACTCACGCCCACCAACAATCAGTACCACATACCACGGTGTCTGGCATGGTGGCTCACGCCTGTAATCCCAGCACTTGGGAGACAGAGACTGGAAGATGGCTGAGTTCGAGGCTTGCCTGGGCTACATAGTGAGCTCAGGGCCAGCCTGAACTCCAAAGCGAGACCCTTTCTCAAAAACAAAAATGAAAAAACAATTAACTTGGATTTATGGAACACTTACTTCTTACATTAATATACTTGAAAGATCTTATAATTAAACATAACCTCATGTAAACACACTGTTATACTCACAGATTTATAAATTAAAGGGAAAATATAAATTGTAATCCCTACAAATAAAGTTAAAAAATAAAAACAAACAAAAAACAGTGGCAGCTATGAAATAACTTGTCACCAAGGATGGGTCAGTTCTGGGATTTAAAAAAAAAAAAAGGAACATTTTATTTTTAACTGAAGTTTGACTTTTTCAGACATTATTAGGGTTTTCATTCAGAGGTCCAACTTAAAGGCAGTGTCTATGAACCACATACCAGCTACCCTACTTCCTTGCCCAATGAGAACTGGAAGAATAGATTAAGTTGTCCTAGGTTGGCAGGATGTTGAAGACAGATATTTGTAAACATTATTAAAACAACCTATGTGTAAGCCATCCAAAAATATCATTAGAAAAAGGATCCATTTCCATTAATTTAAAAGTAAAACCCAAAGGTGTTATTCATGACTCATGTTAACCTTTCACGGCTCTCAAGAGCTTTTCTCCCAATCCTTAACCAAAAGAAGTAGTATCCCAAAAATGGGAGGTAACGGGTGGTTTTTTTTTTGTGAAGAAATAAAGCTATTATGAACAGACACAGGAGAAAAGCCTTCTTCTCCTGAACAGTTGTATCTTTTCTGAATTTCTCTCTTGGTTCACTCTATCTCAGGCAGTTAATGTTGGGAATGAGCCTGAGGAGGACTTCCACTTTGAGACAGATCTCAGCTGGCCAGAGAAACATAGTAGGGCCTAGTGAGGAAGAATCTAACAGGTTCCCCAGTCTGGGCTTTATACCAATAGGTCAAAAGACATCGTGAGGCTAACTCAGTTGTCCAGCCCATTTCACAAAGGTAAGAAAGACATCAAGCAGAGACTTAGGCCTGTATCCCTCTATAGAAATGGAATGCATATTGTTCTAGAATGACCTTTATATAAAATATTTAGCTATAACTGCAGATGTAACTGCAGATATAGCTGTGAATATATAAATAAAAGTTCTCTTTTTATTTGCTTCAGTAACTGTCTTTCTCTTTGCCCCTATATAAGAGACTGACCAAAGGCTTTGGGTTACTCCAGCCCTGTCTAGGAAACTTGAATATTCCTGCTCTCATTTCTTAAGTTACACACCAGCATGCTATACTCAGATTGTTTCCAGGTACATTATTTTCTAATTTAATAACACAATACTGTATATTTCTCTGTACATGAAAGATAAAACAGAACTCTGATCAGCTTGTCCTCAAAAAAGGCTTTGTCCATACATAAAATACTGTCAGTTTAACTAAAATGTTTAAAACAAATGTGCATTTTTAACATTTTGTTATTTTCTATTTTGTGTTTATTAATAAACCATTTCAGAGAAAGCTTTGCCATATACACATCTGCGACCTAGCTAAGGTGACAATGACACACTGAATAGCTCCAAGATGCCCATTTACCCATAGTAGCAGAGAGGGAGATATGCCACTCAGATCTCTCATCAACAAAGAGCTTGGATGTGGGGCATAGACCCAAGGGATCCTATTGGCTGGCACAGTGCAGCAGCTCCTTCCTCAGGACCCACCCAAGTTTCAGAACCAAGGCTATATTCTTCTCAGGTACATAATGACTAACTGAAGTGGTTCTACAAGGTCGAAATATTTCGACTGCACATGGAGCTACTCCAGGTGACACAGTTCCCTAGTGAGCTGGCAAAAACTTTAAGGAGCCTATACTCTGGTCTAACAATGGCATGTTCCCGCTCCCTCCCTATTCCTATAAGTGTTACACTCAAATAAACCCTCCGTTCCTGGACAGTCCTTCCTAGAGATAAACCAAGAAAATTCCCCACACATGTATGTGTGTGTGTGTGTGTGTGTGTACATATGTATATTTATGCCAGCCATTCTCACCACTTATTGAACCCTTCTCTGGAAAAAGGCAACAGGGATAGTGTGGTCATGACAATAATGGAACAAGATAACTGGTTTCCCACAAAAATGGAGTCTGGGTCTAGATAATATACATTGCATGCCTACCTGCACAGAGTGCCAGGAATTGAGAGCTAATATTCAAATGGTACTAAATGCTGTACACCATGTACTGCCAGAAGATTTTCAGAAAACCTGCCAGATTTTCTAAGCACAAAGGATGAGTTCCATATATCCTGTAAGAGTGTTATTTAATAATGTCTTCCCAACTGAACTGAAAAACCCTGGTAGATTCAGGTGAACAGAATGAGACGGCAATCAACATTTGGTCGTGCTGTGCCAGTCCATGTGACACACATATAGGCCACTGTCTGACAGAAATGGCATTTGGTAGGTGCTCCAAAGTACTTTTCCTTCTTCCTGTCAATTCTGAATATTAATGATTCAATTTAAGTTTAAATATTTACATCACGACCCCCAGAAGAGAAAGAAATAAGACTCAATTATGGGGAAAAAGGTGTTTTGGCTCTGCCAAGGATTAAGTCAGACATAGTTATTGAGAGAAAAAGACAGTATGCATATTCTGATTTATTTTCTTCTCTCTCCTGGGCCTCTTCACACCTTGGCCAGGGAAAAGCCAAAAAGCAGAACTCAACAATTTATGTAACACTGTGGAATTGATGGAAGGCAGGTATGATATATTAATATTGCATAGGGCCTTCACTTGAGGAGGATCTGACTTCTCCCATGATTTCTTATATAGAGAGATAGCTTGAATTGCCAAAGAAATTAAATTTGAAGCTTAAAGAATGTACATGTAAAATATCCACAAATGACACTAAACTTCTTAAGTGGTAAATCTCTTAGTCTGTGAGAACTTGGGTGCCTGGATTATACTCAAGAGTTTTCTTGAAAATGTCCTTTGGAACCAGATAATCAGTTATTTCCATCCAAACTTTTTATTTTAAAACCTCACACTGGTATTAAAATTTAAAGCAAAGATTGTGACAAGGACTTCCTACTGTTACAGTAATCACTGGAAAAGGAGATTTTTTAAAAGAAATTGGATGAGTGTTCCATGATTTATGATTTTACTTAGTAACCATACAATACTTTTAAAGCCCTACAACAAATGTTCCTCTGTACATAATTTTGAGTCAGCTATTGTAAACCCACCTAAAAGACAGAAACTAAAATAAGGTAAAGCCTAATACACTAAAAAGAGCAAATACTTGGAGAGAACCACAGGACTCTGCCATAATAACTAATAGCAAGCCTATCATCTTATGCTCAATGTTTTATTCTAAATCTTTCTCAGGTTTTCATGGATTTTTTTAAAATAATACCATACAGTGACAGGAATCTAGAGCTAATATTCAAACTGTACTGAATATAACAGCACTTCATACGCAGTACAAAAATCTCTAGCTACCTGTTGGCATATAAGAAAATTCCCCAGTATTAATATTTCATAAGGTAAATATTTATCATCTCATAGTTTTCTTTGTGCCACTAATTTGGCTGCAACTTATCTGGGTGAGTCCAGCTCAAGGCCTTTCATGATACAGAAAAGTTCTTTAAGATGCTGGCATGGAGATGCAGGGATTTGAAGGGATCATGAGAACTCACTCGTGCCGATCAGTCTCAGAATGAGATTGCAGCTGCAGACTGGTTTCTGGTCCAGACACTTCCTACAGGACCATCCCTTAAGGCTGCTTCAATATCTTTATAGCAAGCTAGTTGTTGGGACTTCCACAAAGGGTGGTAATTTCAGAGAACAGGTGGGCAAGGAAGAAGCTACATCCCTTTTGGTCTTGAAAGTTCCACAGTAGAATACTACTTTCATCATATTCCTAAAAGTGCAACACTAAGCTCCATCCCACTCTGAAGGGGTTAAAATCTAAGCTCCTCCTTTTGAAAGGAAACATACCAAAGAACTAGTGAACATATTTTAAAAGTACCACAGGTGCTTCCACGGAAGGATTATATTTCAAACATCAAGTTGTAAATCACTCTCACTAATTTCATTCCTTTCTGAACCAAGAGTCACCATCGGGTATCAAGTTAAGTCTGAATATAAATAGTATTATTATTCCAGGCCATCTGCAAGTTACTTATCCTTATCTAAAACCATAATGACATACTACTACAGCCAATTGAGAATGATAATTTCTAAGTGAAGTACTGACAGTATCAAGTATTTGCAAGGTTGTAGAACAATATGAATTTGTGCATTGTTGGAAGGAATACAAAATAGTAAAGTGAATTATGAAAAGTCTAGTAATTTCTTATAAAGCAATAGATGAATTGTCACATGACTCAGCAATGCCATCCTTCAGTATTTACCCAAATAAAGTGAAAATTTAAATGTGTGTGTGCCTGTTTATACTTAGCATCTTATCACAATCTCGAAAATCTAGAAACAACCCATTATCTTTCAGCTGTTATCATGGTACATCTATACAATGATCCATCAGTCACCATGGGTTAACTACTAATAAAAAGATTAGGTATTCATATATTTGACATGAATAAGCCTCAGATATATTATTCCTAAAAGGGAAAATCTAAGTCAAAAATCTGTACACTGTGTGACTGAATTGATATGACACTCTGGAAAGGGAAAAACTATAGGCACATGAACCAAAATGTAGAGGATGAGTTAACTACAAATGGGGAAAAAAGAAACACGGGTGAGGGATAGAACTCGGTATCTTGCTTATTGCAGTGGTTACTTACATGATTTTGCATCTTTCTCAAAACTCAGAAACCTATTCACTAAATAATTTTACTGTAGGCAACTATATTTTAAACATATGTTAAAAGCTTCTCACCTTATCCCCTCAGTTTCATGCAATTTTGATACACACACCCTAAAACCCATGCCCAGAACTATGATAAATGCCCACAATGGACAAAGGCAGAACATTGTCCAACTGTTTTCTGTTCTTGTCTCTGCCTCTCCAAACCCAGTCTCTTAACCATGATTATAACAATCCATCCTTATTGGCTCTGAGAGGTGTCAGTAAGCATCTCTTAAGTTTCTATTTAGCTTATGCGAAATCCCCCATCACTTCTAATCAGTTCTCTATGAAGGAAATAAAAGGCAAACACCAGCAACCAGGGTCAAAAATTTTTATTCACCATTCAAAGAAAGTGGAAGAATCACCTCGAAAATGAGTACTCCTGGCTCCTGGAAATTAACCACAAATGATGAAAACTAGTTCAGCTCCACAGGAAACCCACAAAACTGGCAACTTTGAAAGAGTAATATGCCTTCCTGAGCAATGTTTAATCACGATCCCTCAAAGACCCAAGGCCAAAGCTAACATACCATCCACTCTCAGCCAAAACCTCACCATGGTTTATATATACCATTCTGGCATCTCCCAGAGGCAGTGGTCATACTTGTCCTTAATAAACCAATAGACCACGAGGCAACTCACATCAAGGGGCAGAATCTCATAACCTAAAACTTTAAGATGCCAACAGGAATGGAAAGATATATATCCACAGAAATAATTTATAAGTGATTACACATTAGCAAAGAAAAATTGAGTTGCCAGCAATTGTTTTAGCCCAAGATAGGCTGGAAACTTGGATGTAACTGGTAGTGTGAAGTAAAAAGATGACAGTTCATTTTGTTATTACAGCTTTCTCTCTAGCTTTCTGACCAAGATTTGTAAACTAAAGCTTGGTATTAGATTTCCCTGTCAATTCGTCTGAAGAATTTCCTAAGACTAGATGCCCTGCTAATACTGAGGTTTCATATCTTGTAGAGGAAGCTCTATAACCCTTGTCATGCTTGTCTCTTCTTATATTTCATTGAGATTTGGCATAGAGATTTAACAAATACGCTTCCAATTGTTGACACTAGATGATTTTTTTCTGGTAGTAATATTTGGAATAACCTCCTGCCTGCTGATTCAGAAATGTCTTCATGTTAGTCACTATCCTCTTCAGTTTTTCTCTATAAATTATGCTACTTAAATATAAAGATCTAGTTCATTAGTGTGTCATATTGTCTTCATAGAAACCACCTCTATCAAATATACTTTAGATAGGGTCACAGATTTAGCTCAGTGATCCAGCACCTGTCTCATAAGCACATGGGCATGATAAGTTCAATTCCCAGTACCAAAACAAAAACAATACATGCTTGAGACAATCAAATGTACCTCTTATGTCAGAATAGCAAAATATTAGCATGAGCACAATCGACATTAATGTTTCCAAAAAGTATCTTTATTCAAAATTTTTATTCAACCTATTATTGTTTAACTTATATAGACTTTTATTATTATTATTATTATTATTATTATTATTATTATTATTATTATTATTTTTAGACAAGGTCTCACTTTGTAGTTCAGGCTGACCCTGAGCTCACTATGTAGCCCAGGCAAGCCTTGAACTCAGCAATCCTCCTGTCTCTGTCTCCCAAGTGCTGGGATTACAGGTGTGAGCCACCACGCCCAGCACTAAACTTTATCAATTTTAACATACTCCTGTTGACTTGAATCAACAGTGGTAAATGCGTGACTGTCCACTTGGCAGCTTGTGCCACTGGTGGTACAAATGATACAGGCATGCCTCAGACCGTCATGCATGTACCACCAGTGGTTCAACCACCAGATGGCAGCAAGACACACAAATTACAGTCCACACTGCCTGTCTTGTAAATGCAGTGCTGTGAGTTCAATCCTTGGTATGGCAAAAAAAGAAAAGAAAATGAAAATCACAGTGCAAACATTGTGCAGTACTCACTAAAAAAAAAGTCAAGATACAAAATACAGTATTTCTATGACTTAGAAACGTTTTCTGAAGCCTTGCTGCAATAAGATTTACCTCATATAGGCAAATTTCTCTTTGTCACTATAGTTTTGGTTTTCTAAAATATGACACATAAGATCATATTGTCCAGTCTTTTGTATTTCGGTTTCTTTTGTACAGCACGATGCTTTTGAGATTTATCTTGTTATACAAATGAGTGAATGAGTGGCTGACTTTGGTGATGAATATCCCATTGCATGTATATACCAAAATTTGTGTATTTACTTATAAATCACAACACTTAAATTATTTCCATTGGGGAGTTATAAGCTGCTAGAAATTTTGCATGAGATTTTGATTTATGTATATTTTCACTTCTCTAAAGTAAATGAACAGGAGAATTACCAGATCATGTGATGAATATGATTTTGTTAAGTTCAGCATTTTAATGTGCATAATATTTATTTATGGTCTTAATTAATATTTCTCTAATAACTATCTTGAGTTGGATCTCCAGTGCATAATTATTACCCATATTTTT
>PVIC010058258.1:0-10385 GCA_004025085.1 Thryonomys swinderianus | reverse complement strand
TTCCTTCCTTCCTTCCTTCCTTCCTTCCTTCCTTCCTTCCTTCCTTCCTTCCTTCTTTCTTTCTTTCTTTCTTTCTTTCTTTCTTTCTTTCTTTCTTTCTTTCTTTCTTTCTTTCTTTCTTTCTTTCTTTCTTTCCTTTCTTATAAGTGCAGGGATTATAGGCATGAGCCCAGCCCAGAGCCTACTATTAACATCTGTGCTTCAGGAGAAGCTAAGCTTGAGGTATCTTCTGGCTTCAAAGGCACAGATTATGCACCCGCATTAAAAGCTATTGCATTGCTCTCTCCATCATGGGCCATGAGCCAAGCCCTGTAAGAGGCAACTGTGAGGTCTTGTCCCTGGCTTTTTAGCATGACCCACTCATCACCAGCCCTGCTCCTGCGGTGCCAACCATGAGTGCTGAGCTGGAAGACAGGCTGGGGCTCCTGCACAGAATCCTGCCATGTGGAGAGCAACTCATGCAGGGAAATCTTATTACCCACCATCTAGAGGGGCCTCACTGCTGAGCTGAGAAGTAGAAGAAAGCAAGGAAGGAAGGCTCGCTCGGCAGGCAGAACATCATGTTGGAAAGGAAACCAGTTTTTTCTGCAAGGGGTCCAAGCCAGCTAGCAAATGACGCTGCCTTTAGCATAGGCATGCCGTGCTGTGCACAATCCCTTCGACCAAGGGCAGTAGCAGTGTGAAAAGGATGCCAGCTGGAACGGTGGGTTCCCAACTCCCTGCAAGTTCTGTGTGGCCATCAGAAGTGGGCACCGAACACTTCTCTGGATCCACACACAGGCCTGGGGGTGTGTGGAACAAGAGAGAGTCAACTCCTAAAAAGATAAAAGTTAACACTTACTAAGTAACTGGACATTCCCTTCAGGTTAGGCAAAATGTGTTTATGCTCAGAAGCTCTTTTTCTTGTTTTTGACTCTTCTTAACGGAGGGGGAAAATCCAGACACTGAGTGAGGGGCCTAGAGAGCTGTTCATGCAGCAGATCTGCCCCTCAGGCCCAGCGCATTTGGTACTGACACCCCCTCTCAACTGTTCTTACTAGTCCAGTAGTTAAACATGGCTACTGATAAACGATTAAATTCAGTCACGTAATATGGAAGGATGATAATAAATTCTCATTTCCGCAGGCACCAGACAAGTGGTGCCTTTGGATATTTCCAATTTAAGCTCTTAAGACATTTTCCAGCCTCTCCCCTGCGCAGCCTGCTCCTCTTGGCTCGTGGTCCTCGGTGAGCCTTGCCTTACTTGTGATGACAGCCGTGCTCTTCATGGCAATTTACTCGCCTGGGATTGGCCCAGAGCTTGTTCAAGCTTGAGTTCATAGCCACCCAGGCCCAGGTCTCCCTCATAGATGTTTTCCTTGCTTGGAGTCTGGGCTGAAGTCTTCTGGTCCAGATCCGGGCCTGGAGAAGGACTGCAGGGGGAGGGTGTTTGCTCCTGATAAGTCATGGCTAGTTCATCTTGGTTCACAATGCAGTCCGCATCATCCTCTTTCAGCTGTTCCTAGTTTGGGAAAGACAGAGGAAGAGACAGGTCACTTGAAGGTGAAGTCAGAAACCAACAGTGGTCCCACTGCACAAAGCAAAGGAACCTTCCTTTTGCTCTTAGCTGCTCTGTCTTGCCTCAGCTGGTTTTGGCTTGAGCCTGGCTCAGCCCTTCCTGAGTCAGTGCTGGAAATGGCTCTATTCAGTCCAGAGAGTTCCACAGGCCCAAAAGGGAGGGCGTTCCACAACATGTGCCAATGGAACGGCTCCTTGGGTGGAGGGAGTGAAGTGCAATTTGGTGGCTGTTTCTAACACTGGTACCAACAAGGGTTTAGAGGAGTTAGGAGTTGGCAGATTCTGTGACCTCAGAGCAGAGAGGGAGTCTCAGGGGGTTCTGTAATGCTCTTGCCTATCACAAAAGTCTCAAAATGAAATTTCTGTTATATTTTACCTGGAAAATTTGTTATATTTTACTTATTTTACCCCACCATATTCCAGGAGATGAATGTCACAAAGCTACGAACAGTTGGAAGTTACTGTAGCAAACAGTGTTGGAAATTAACAATACTGACTAAGAATATTTTTCATAAAGGTGTTCTCTTCAAGGAAACAACTGAGCTCTCTGTTCAGTTTCCAAAGGCTCTGGGAAGGCCACTCTAATACGCAGAGTGAGCAGGAGCGAGGTATAACAAGGCACAATTCCCCCTGGAGCCTGCACCTGGAGCATGTGCGGAGCCTGTTGAAACACAGATTTCTGGGTCCCGGGCTCAGAGTTTCTGGGCTTGGGCCTAAAATGTGCATTTCTAACCGTTTCCCAAGTGATGCTGAGGTTTCTGGGGTGGGGACCACACTGAGAAAGTGCCTTAGGCACTGTGCCCTGCACACATCCGAGATGTGTGCTCTGTGTTTATGCAAAGGGGCAGCCAGCTGCAAGGCCTCTACGGGTACTTCCAAGCCCAAGACTCTGCCTGTCTCCAATTGCCTGACGCTCTGATTTGCTGATAATGATTCTAATTGCTTCTCAGCATTTTTTATTCCACTCCTTTGAGCTATAAAGCACAGACCTAATATTCAAAACCTCAAAACACAGCAGTTTGTGAGGACACATAACTTCTTTTACGTTTGCTAAGCTCACGTTATGGTTAAAAATATTGGTAACAATAAAAAACTGCATTTTTAAAGGAAGAATAAGCCAACATCAGCAACAACTGAAAAGAAGAAAAATGCTTCCTGGGGCAGTGAATTTAAAAAGTGCTTCCTCCTCAAGCCAAGGAATAACAACTCCAAGGTTCCCGGGCTCATCAGCATGCACCAAGCTGGTCCCATGTGGGACACTTACTCACCCCATAGGCCTGAGGACTGGTGAGCAGCCTGGAGATTGGACCACACCATTCTGGGAGTGTTGCGGTCAGTGGAGGACCGGAGTGGGTTAAAATTGGTTTCAGATATCTGGAAAGCCTGTTAAGGAATACTTGTCAAAAAGGAGTTAGGGTTTCATTTCTCAGACAGAACAAACCTCTGCCTGCTGCTAAAGAGACAGTTATGTTCACCTTTAAATCTCCTACTCCTTCATTTAGGAAGCAATTTGGCCTGCGAAAATTGCTGTTTATAATCTTTGCTTCGCACACTTTTCCAGCCCTCCTGATAGCCTTTAATCATGAAGAAATGGTGAATAGTCCGTACTGCATCAGAGAGAGGGGCATTCTGCCCTGCGCAGCCCCTCCCCCGGCCCACTTCTTCTCTGCTTAGAGAAAGCATTCTTAAGAATTACTTTAAACAATAGCATAAAAGATTGTGTTTTCTTAAAACTGACACATACACATAGATCTTAAACCACCAGTCATTTTCACAAAGAAACGAGGTATTTCATAAAACGTTCAGAGCTGGGTAGTGAACATAGATTGTTTTCCAAAATGCTTTATTTTCACTATTCAACACAGTCACTTTATACTTCATACACCAGGGCATTTCTATACAAATTATGTAAATAAGCTGGTGCCAAGTTTATTCTATTGTCTAGCACCTGTCTTTCTCATCTCTCCATCCCGAAGAGCTCTAGCCAGTTAAAAGAAAAACCTGTTCATCTAAAGCCATTATGTTTCCCTCCAATCTATCAATAATGAAATCCCTAGAGCCTGCCTCAGGTTGTCTTATTATTATTTTCTTACTCAAAGAAACGTAGTGGAATTATTTCACCATTCCATCAGAAATGACTTTTAAGCTTTATATTATTTCCTCTGCTGGAGAATATTTCACCTCATCAACTTTGTGAAAAGCTGTAATAAAAAGGCAAAGGAAAAAAAAAGGAAAGCGGTTAACATTGGCTGGCTTGGGGAGACCCACCGTCAACCCCAGGTGCTCAGGCTGTGAGGAGATCTTGGCGAGGCCTCTGCTGGAGCCGAACAACTCCTGTCATTTCCCTGATTCCCTGCGGTGGGACGGGGGACAATGCAGCCAGAGGGGACCAGGGATCTGGTTGCCTGGGACTGAGTCATTTGACACCAAAGCAGCACAAAGCAGGGAAGCCCGTGAACACAGCCTCCTCAGGACGTGAGGAGGGTGGCTGGCGAGAAGGCGGCTTCCCCTGGGGATGGGAGACTTGATTCCTCTCTTCAGGCTGGCCTCTGTCGGGCCCAGCTAAGTGTTAGGGGAGAAGCTAAGCTGGGGGTACTGGCGCTCGCTGCATCTTCTAAGTAATGGCATATGTGAAAATCTGAAAAGCGCTCGATAATCTTCCATTAATTTTCATTAAAGTGGTATATTTTTCATGTTATGGATGAAGAAATTGAGGTCTGGAAATATTATGGTTTTAAATAATCCAAAGGCTCCCTTTGCTATTTGAACCTGCCATGTCACCCACAGGAAAAGGTAATCTGTCAGGCGGAATCGTGCACTGCGCTCCGCTCCCTGAGTTCTCCAGGGAGCAAAGCGCGCAGAGCGCGGCCCCGCTGGTGAGCGCAGCCCCCACAGCCCCTGCGGTCCTGCTGGGTTTCACCCGCGCACGGATGAGTGGAAGGAGGGCGGTGTCTGGAGACGGAGGCGAGGTGCTCACAGTATGCATACAACCCGACCGTGAATCAAAGAAGTCCCAGCCAGCTTGATTCCGAGTGGAGAGGGGCAGCATTGGGAAAAGCGAAGCGCTTGGCGCTCGGGAGTCGGAGAGACGCCCGGGTAACTGCCGCTGAGCTCTCAGAATACGAGGCAATAAAAATGCCAAACTTAATGCCAAGTAAACACAAATTTAGAATTGTGTAATGAGCACTTTCTTCTTTTAGTCTTGATGAGGTACTCTTTTAAAGTATCTTCAATGCTGTGGGAGCTCACACTTTTAAAGGCTACATTTGTGAGTTTTCGTGACTATGAGAACTAAGCCACATGGAGCCATTTGGCTCCCTCAGGACAGTCTGAGATTTTATCTCACAAGACACGGACATAAATGCCAACCCTGCTGCTTCACGGACCACGCGGTCTAACTGGTCCAGGTATTTGTCTTCGGAGCCTCACGTTTCATTATGAATAGTAACTGAAACAACACGTGTAGAAGTGGTTTCAAATTTGGACATATCATTCAAATAGCATTTATTTTAATTTTCAAATTTATTTTCTGAGTAACGCTTTCTGGAGAAACAGAAAAAGGAAAAAAAATAGAAAAAAAACAGTGTCCCAATTATTCTCTAAATAGTGGCGCAGAACTGATACCGAGGGAAGAAATAACAGTTGGGCACTCTAAGTGTTGGGGGTAGCATGGGGATTCACACACTGTGGGCAGTTAAGTTGGTCTTAGTTCACAATGGCTGTTTCGGTTAAAAACTGTTGTAGAGGGCTGGGTTGGAGTGGTGGGTGAGAGGTGGGCAGAATTTACTGATGTGAGACTCTCCTGGGGACGGCCGAATGCCATTTTGGCTCTTCTGGATTCCCCCAGTGTGAGTCCGAGGACAAGGCATACACTTTATGGGCACAAGAGGGATGTGCAGAGCACCCAGCAGACGAGAGGACGACGCGCTGCACAGTCCGTGCTTGCCGACGCACGGCTTGCCCAGTTCGCCGCATATGCTGCGCTCGGTGGATGTCTGTTGGATTTTTGGTGTAAGAAAACACTCAGGGGGTGGTCCGGGGACGGAGTTGATTCGGAGTAACTGCCAGGATGGAAAAGGCAGAGGGTAGCCAACAAAGGAGGTGCTCCTGAGGACTAATCGCCAAGACAGGGCAAATGGGAGAAGGACAAGTTAGACCTCTGTCACCAACAAAAGGAACCCTGAGAAGAATGGTATAAAATAAGGCGCTTAAGAATTGGCTTTGTGGGGCCGGAGGGTTAGCTCAGTGGTTCCGGCGCCTGCCTCGCAAGTGTAAGGTCCTGGGTTCAATCCCTGGTAACCACATACAATGCCGGGCGTGGTGGCTCACGCCTGTAAGCCCAGCACTCGGGAGGCAGAGGCAGGAGGATTGCTGAGTTCGCGGCGGCTTGCCTGGGCACCATAGTGAGCTCAGGGCCAGTCTGAGCTACAAAGCGAGACCCTCTCTCTCTCAAAAAAAAATTGGCTTTGTGTTTCATTCACTCACTCATTCATTTGTTCCATCATGCACTCACAGTTAAAAATTTTTTTTTAATGTGTCAAACTAGTGAGGAACAGAGACATGGACCATCGTTTTACATTATGGGCTGGAAACTCCCTTGTCTCCAGCCAGTGGTCACCCTGAAAGTAGGGCTGTCTGTTTCACCAGGACAGTATCTGGTACCCGGGAAATAGTTGTTGAATCACTGGAGACAACAGGCTCTGAGATGGCAAACAAATTGCTCAGTGGAACTCAGCCAATTAATTTACAGCAGAGCTGAGCCCGATGCTGGGGACTCTTCGAACACGGGGAGCCATCTTCCTTCTGGTGTAGAGACGTGAACGACTGGACCTGCTCAATGGGGTGACTGATTTGGAAACAAAAGACCAGTGTCTTCTGAGCTCTTCGTTGCTGAGCAATGTCTGGAATGCAGCTGGATCTCTGGGGTTGTCTACAGTGTTAAACAGTAAGGAAGTTCTTCTAATCTACAAAAAAAATCCTCAACTGCACATTTTGCAAAATGTGTTATTTTTCTCATCGGTTCTGGTATATGTTTGGGGAAGGAAAGTCCCCATGGGGTGTTTTAGCTGTGGCTACTTTTGCCTCTCTAATAAGCTAGAAACACATCAGGACAAAATGTTAAGCTCTTGGGGAGAAAAGCAATGACTTTTCTCATCTCTAAAGGGCATAAGTTTGGGAATAGCAGTTTGGTTCAGGAGTAAGTAAAAGCTGGAACTCTACCCAGAATCTAACATGCGTGAAATAGGAAAGACAATTAGCAAATGCATTTTCTCCTTTGGCCTCAGCTATCAGCAGGCCCAGAGCTAAATTTAGTGCTTAACTGCACTAACATCCAAAATACCTGGTAACGCTATTTTTCCTCTTTCTCTTGTTTATTCTGGTTTTGATTATTCTAAAGCATCATGTTTTGTTCATTGCAAGTTGCCAAAATCAATGGACACATGACTTGCTCATATTTATGCCTCATTTAATGTGGTTTTCCCTTGATTGGTGAGAAGCAAAAACCCCAAGGAAAGATCCAGCTCTGAAATAAATAACTGCTTCTTTGAGGAGACCAAGTCTGATCACCCTTGTTTTGGACAACATTTTTTGTTCTTCCTCAAATTCATGTTAAATGAAGACTTGTTCCCCAGTATCACATGATTTGGAAATGGGGGTGTGGGGAGGTGATTAGATTTTGAGGTCATGCTGGGGGTGTAGTTCAGTGGAGCAGCACTTATCCATGTGTGCCTGAGTCCATGGGTTCGAGTCTCAGTGAGCACACACACACACACTCACATGTGTGCGTACACACACAGACACACACAGACACACACACAATTTGATGAGGTCATGAGGATAGGGCTGTTGTGATGAGATCAGTGCTCTTATAAGAAGAGACACCAGAAAGCTTGCTCTCTGTCTCCATAAAGAAGACAGCGTGTAAGAATGCAGTGAGCCGGGGGCATTTGTGAGCCAAGAGGAGAGCCCTCACCAAACCCATCTGCGCCGGTGCTCTGATCTTGGACTGCGGTCTCCAAAAGTCATCCCTTCTTTTGAATTTTGGGGCTAGCTGTGGAATAACATCCATCTTGTTCCTAAATGTGCCTTATAATGAAGACCAGCTAGGTTTCATTTGAATTTGTTAAAAATTCAAAGACCTCCCCTCGAGATTCTGACTCAGCAAATCTGGATAGTGTCCTGGAACTCTTGTTTCTAACAAGCACCCCAGGCAACGGATGACCAAGTTTGGAACTCACAGCTCTCTGTGGAGTATTGCCCTTAATTTGAGATTCAAACCTTAAAAAGAAAGGCAGAAATCGTGGTCTTCTGTGCCCATAAGGCCATACATTTTAGGGTGAGAATAGGTAAAAGGAAAGCCTGTGTGGCCCTGAATCCACACCTATGTACTGGCCTCTGCCAACTGTTTCATCTTGTCTGAGGATGGGCATAACTTGTTGTTATGTCTGGCAGCAGATTAATGGGTCATTACGTCTGAGCTTGCAGAGGAAGGCTTTGCACCTTTTGGGAGCCTTTGTGTATATTTGTATTGTAGCTTTGATGAAGACTTTTCATATGAGGCTAAGATGCTTATCAATATATAGCTACATAAAGAAAGGAAGCACATTTATCTATGTTTAAGAGTTTCAAGAATATGCTCCCCTTATATTTTAATTTGCATTTTAGTATATCTTGTTTTCCCTTAATAACTGTAGGTGGGTACTATAGTTCCATTTTACAGATCGATAAATATGCCAACAGATGGCATTTTAAATCCCTTCTAATGTATTCTTCCTTTTCTTTCCACAGTGCTGTTTAGCTCCTTGTACTACTTTGTTACTAGAAATGGTCAGAGATCAGTGTCGGAAGACTTGGTCTCCAAGCCTGCATGTTCCTAAAAATGAGGTACCACTTGCTATGGACTTGCTGATCTCCCACACTGTTGTGCACAGAACATCTGGGAACAGAGCCAGCAGAGGACGTGCCAAATTGTGTGCACCCCATTGCTCTTGGCTTCCAGACCATTCAGTTTTGTTCTCAGGAAATACAGCCTAACAAATGTGTCCTTCCTTCGCTTTGTGTATGTCAGATCCTGGGATCACTCAGCATCTTTGCAGGGTGTGATCAGCCACTCATGGAGTTAGTGTTCGGGGTTCAGGCGGGAGGAAGTCTGTGGGAGTCCAACCCAGATCCTCTGAGTGTTTTCATCCTTCTCTTCTCCTGGGCTCAAGGGAGGAATTCCATCTCCTTACTGAATGCTTGCTGGGAATGTGACAGCTTCAATGTCTAGAATTTACTCGGAACATTTACCATTTGTTGGCATTTTGACTTTGATTTGAAGAAGCGTCAGCTGTAGCACAGTGTCAGATCCGGTGAGTAAGGTGAGTGGGGAGGCACCGTGACGTGCTACAACCCTCCCTGTTCCACTGAATGGTACTTGGCAGCCACAGTTACTGAATTTTTGATCACACCTCACAAAGACACAAAAGATGACTTTCAGAACTGCTTCAGAAAGTGGCAAGGATGTTTGGGTGGGAGGAGTATTTTGAGAAGAATTAATGGCAGTGTGCCTTTTATTTTAATAATATTTTAAAAATTTAAACATTCATCATATTTTTTGGTCACGTCTTGTATACGCTCCTTTGGTCAGTAAATCCTGTCCTCTACTGTCTTAGCAGAAATTGCCCGAGGCAAGCACGGGCCAGAATGAAAGCAGCAGATGCTGGGTTAAACATGGGGGGGGGGTGTTCCCTCAGGGTTGCCTGGAGTGAGCGGAGGGAGGGGTGTCCTCGACGAGCGCCCTCAGGTGGCAGCGCGGGCCGGCGCTCACGTGTCCACCCGGCCTGTGTGGCTGCGTCCTCTCCTCTAGGGACTTCCAGCACCTGCGGGTTGAGGTGCTTCATTCTATACTGGCCCACGGCAGCGTGTGCCTCACTGTCTGAGAGCACTGGTCCGATTGTCCTGAAACTAACTCTTCTCTTCCTCATTCTCATCTCTAATCTCTGGGCTCCTTGAAGGCAATAGCTGGATTATGCTTTAGGGATATTGTTGCTGTAAACAGAATCTGAGGTTGGACAAACTTTACAAATCCAGTAAAGAAATCATTCTAATGCAAGAGAGCCACCCATGCCAAGAAACAGAATTCTATCACCCAAACCTAAAATTCCAAGTGTATTGTCCATACTACAGATTCTCCTTCCTCCCATAAGGCACTAGTATCTTGATTTTTATTTTTATTTTTTTGATACTGGGGATTGAAGCCAAGACCTTGAGTTGGTGGTACACACAGAACCACTGAGCTATATCCCTGGCACTAGTATCCTGACTTTTGTACTAATCACTTCCTTGAACTTGCAGTTTTATCACTCACGTGTTCATTCTTACTCTAATTTAGAGTTTGGGCCTGCCTACTTTCAAGAGGTGCATACTGTGTCTTGTATTCCATAGGCTTCACTTCCATCTTTTGATTTCTTTACAAGTTCTCTGCTGATGAACCTAGGACATTTGACCTCCCATTCCCACAGTCTGGATTCTGCTGGTTGAAAATTTATGCACAGCTCACATGTTCCCCTTTGGTATTTTGTGACAATTTCAAGCTGGATCCAGAGGCTGGATCAGATTAAGGTTCTAGTCTATTCCTTCAGCAAGACTAAAGAGGGAACCTCATATCTGACTGTCCTCCTGTGGACTCCTAGCAGCCATCAAACTGATATGTAGTACATATATTTGATTGTACATATTTTGGATTGCAAAAATAGTGGAATTCTAATTATGTATTTCAAATAATTTTATTAGGTAGAATACATATATAAAGAAGCACTGATTTATCCAGTAGGTAAAATCAGTGG
>PVIC010058257.1:0-10435 GCA_004025085.1 Thryonomys swinderianus | reverse complement strand
GGTGAAAAATATTTCCCCAGATACTGTGAAGTGAAAAGAAATTGTTCATTAGACAAGAACATCATTTGTTGGCCACAGTAATCTGTCTTGTTCAGTCCTCTCCAACTACACTGCCCTGAAATAGTCAACTTCGATATTTGTCAAATGGATGAAGGGTTGACATACGGAAAATATTCATTAAGAATTGTAGATATTTATGAATTAGTAAATTAATCAGTGAATGAACCAATAAACTGATATTTTATTTTTGTTTTCTGTACAGACCTCTGATGAAGTGAGGAAGTCACGAGTCAGTTAGGAGTGTCTTTGGTAGTTCAGTTTTGAGACCTTGTAAACTTGGAGGTTGTGTTCCATTTCAAGACTGTATGCTCCTTCTTAGTACAAAAATGTAACACCATAAAGATAAATAATAGTGTCGTTGCCAGATCATTTGATGAAAAGCCAGTAGTAATACAGTCTTTCTGCAGCTAAACAAGCTGTCTTGAATAATGAGAGAGAACACTTAACATGTCTGTTCAAAAGAGAGAGTACAGGTGTCCTAGCGCTCTGGAGGCTAGATAAAGGCCCAGCAGCCGGTAGCAGGTGAAGCACAAGCCTGATCTGTGGGCACCTGTGGTTAGAAAATGAGTAAGCATAGTGTGTGATGACTTTTGGAGTTCAATGTCCATGCAAATGAATTCGTTGGACCGGGTGGAGATGGTCAAAGAGCACAAGAGCAGGAATCTCTGACAGAATAGCATCAGTGCCGAGGCCCCAGGTGCCCGGCTCAAAGACCTTTCCTCCTGACACCCTCAGAGTCATCTCTGGAAAGCGCAGGCCTCTTTCGCATCAACATGCTATGCTCATTTCTAGAAGTGGGAAATGTGGAGGTGTGGTGCTGACGGCACCTCTTTTTAACTGAGGCAGTAAGGTCTTTTCACCTTCCCCTGCTCCCTGGGAAGGACACGGTGACGGCACATTGACAGAAAGAGGAGACAAGGGAAAAGAAGCACAAAGCAGATGTATCGGCACAGATTGTAAGCAAATGTTTTCAGGGTTTCAGTAATACAGATATTTCCAGCTACTGCTGACTTATATTCCAAATTTAAGATAGAAAAGTCTCTTCCATTTTTTTGAGAGAAATACTAATTATTTGTGCATTCATATTTAGCATTCATATTTAAAGTACACTTTAAATATGGATATATTGTACATAAGCATATGTCTGATTCTAAGATGTTTACAAGTACCAATCTATTCCCTGTATTATTCATATTTTGGTGAGTATCTTCATTTAATAATCTTTAATTGTTATTTAATGGAAGCTCCATTTAAAATGTTCATTTATAAAATTGTCTCTCTTCACTAACATTTTCCATTAAGCTCCAACATTTAAAAATAGTCTATATCACCTCCAACTTAAAATTTATTTTTTTCATGTAACGAATCTTTTCAGAGGTAATTATAAAAAATAATACCTTATATGGCTTTCTGTTAACTGTATAAATGGTTTTATGTCAAACTAAACTTGTGGCTGCTTCCTTAATATCTTAAGTCCCTTTCAAATTTGATGTAGTAATTGTTGCATTACAGATATTCAAAAAAATGCTAGGATGCCCATTGGCCATCAATCCCTGTGGGAGAACACGTATGGAAAGCCTGTCCACTGGCAAGTAAGATGTTAAACCCAGACCAAGGAGTCAGTTCAGCTGGGGAAGGCATTACAGAAGCTGCTTGCAGTGGTAGCTTGCAGAATATGGAAGACAACCTTTGAGCCACATAGATGAACAGAAATGAGGCTTTTATAATACACGTAGTTTAAAGAACATAGTAGCCCATCTGGTCATTTGAAGACCTGTTTCCAAATTTCATATTAATGAGGAGAAAGCCATGGCCAATGAAAACACATGTCCCTTCTTTCCTGAGACCCTTCTGTGTTGTGATTCTAACAAACAATGACATAAGCTCACACCTGTATCAAATTTGTTTTTCTTTAAAAGAAATTTCAAGACATGATTGAAAAGTAAAATATAGTTTTTCCTTAGTTGTCGCTTGTTTTCAGTTTTTAAATATGGCAAAATCCATTGGTGAGTTCACTTTGGGCTATTTCTAAATCTTACGTTGAAAATGGGCTGCAAATGTTACATTCTCTATAACAAGTTATATCAGAAATGTTGTCCGTGCTGAATGAACCATACCCACAAGCATCCTTAATTATGAATGAGAAGCTTGAAAGGAAAATGTACTTTTCACTTAGCTTTTTAAAAATTTGCTATGTTGTTTGAGAAATTTCACATGAGGAAAACCAAAAACTACCCACTGTCTTTTCTGAGAGATGTATTTTAAAGGGCAAGAAGTATAAAAATGAATCTATATGCTATTAGCCATCAGTCTAGTGCTTGCTGCAGAAGATAATTTGATATTTTGCTGTACATTCTAAGCATAAAAAATTACCTTACATGCCTTATTTCTCTAATATATGCAGAGAGAATCAATATGTTATATTTAGTAGGCAGAAGCAAGAGACACTTTGCAATCTATCCAGTGGTGAATATATCTAATATATCTAATATATCTATTCTACTTTAAAATTTTGCTTGACTTCTGTCTTTTTCCTTCTTGAGGGATTAACTCACAAGCATAGCAACCTATTACATGTTTCAAATTAAAATTGCAAAGCATCTCATTACTTACTTTGTGCTTTCTGAAATGAGACATTTTATTTAATTATTCAAAACAAAGTAGAGGTTACTTACTACTATGCAACAAAATGAAGAATTTGAAAGGGAAAATATACATATAAAAAAGGGACCAGTTGAATTTATCTTTTTTTTTTTTTTGTACTGGGGATTGAACTCAGACCCTTGTGCTTCCAGTGCAGGCGCAGTACCACTTGAGCTAAATCCCCACCCCCTGAATTTATCTACTTTTCAATTAAATTTTTAATTATACTAATCAGGCAAATGTTGAATTTCCTTGAAATTGGGAAAGGCTTTGTAAATGGGGAATACCCTGACTCCTACAAGCTAAAATTATATTCCATTGTCAAGCACAGGGCTTTGCTCTTTGAAGTTGCTGAATAAATATGTGAGTGTATGACTGAATAAATTAAGACAGAAGGGAGGAGCAAACTTTTTAAAGGAACACTTTGTTTTGCCATAAAACTAGAATGGTGAAAGATTGCTTTTAACTGAAGACAACCAAAAATAAATTTAAAAGGGAAAAAATCAAATAACACCTATAAAATGATAAACTGAGCTACTACCAGCTAAGGCTGAGAAAAAGTACCTCAGCATCATTTTTGGTAGATATTTCAATACAGTGGCTAAAATGAATGTAATGGGGCATCAGATATCAAATAGAAAATTTTATGTTTAGCCCTGAAAATAAATATGGCCCATCTATAATTAGAATTTACAGGGTTTCCAGCCTCCTTACCACAGAAGAAATCAGGAAGTGAGCCAAGGTTCTGAGAAAGCAGGCTAAAAAAGGGTCAGGGAATAAAGAATGCATAAATACCAGTTAGGAAATTTGTGGTTCCCAGGAGGAAAATAAGACAGAAATCTGAGAGGGAAGTGACCATAATTGAAAAAAAAAATAATGTTTTATTATCTTGGCCATTCTTTTAAGTATGAAATGTTCAAGTATATATCGTTTCACATTTAGTTGGAATATATCTTGACCCACGGGTGATAGCAGCTGACCAACTCTAAATAGGCTCAAGCCCAGTAAGTAGCCGTGTGACCATGGATGAGTTACTTAACACTGGGCTTCTGTTTCAGTCTCTGAATACTGCAGATAACAACAGTACCTACTTCATCAGGCTGTTGTGATAGTAAATGACAATATGTATTAAAGGTTAGAATACATGTTGACTAAAAGTTTAGTAAAGAAACTTCATAGAAGAGAAACTGTTAACAAAACAGGGAAATTTAACTATGTCTATACATACTGTATGCCAGTATGTAAAGATAAATTGTGTTTGTGGCAGTAGGAAGGTTGGTACTAGAGAGCAGATTCAGGGTCTTCAACATGGTAGGCATGCTTTCTACTACAGAGCTGCATCCCAAGCCCTAAAAATATTTCTTCTAACTACTGCTAGAAGCAGGATTGTGTGTTGGAAAGGCTGTTAGATCAGTTCATCCACTGATCCAGCAGATATTTACTGGGCCTCTACTGTTGGTCAGGAATTATTCTATATATTGATGATAAAGTGATAAAGTTAAATTACAGACATGCTTACTATGCTCATGGCCTTTCAAATCTAGAGAGGAAAACAGGTCTCTGCAGTACATCTTGTGATAGATATGTTAAGTTGCCACAGGAGCTCAAATGTAGCACACTGACCCTTTACCAAGTGGACGCTGGGTGGACATAGGATTAGATCTTGTAAGGTAAAGGAAAAATGTCATTGAGTTTGGACCCTAACAGAAGGGCAATTAGAAGCCTATGTTGTTTTCCATACATGTTTGCACCTTATTCTATCACTTTGTCTTTACTTGATACCTTTTTGGAACCAAACTGACTTGTATAGAAACTCAACCATGCCATTGATTAATAGCGTCAAAGATTAGTCAGCATAGAGTCACTACAATAGTTTCCAGAACTTGACATCAGAAATATGCACCAAAAGACAATTATATAATTGGAGATCAAAATAAGTTTTTTTGCATCAAAGGGCACTACTGACAGGGTGAAATGTAAGTAATAGACTGAAAGAAAAATATTTGCAAAACATGTACCTGACAAAAGATAAGTATCCAAAATATATGAAGAATGTTACAAAGTCAAAAACAATAAAGCAGAAAGAAACAAAAACTTTTCAGAGATAACCAAGGACTTAAATAGACATTTCTCCAAAGGCATTAGACAAACCACCACATGCAACAACAAAAGAGTGGTAGTCAACAGTAACACTAGTCATTAGGGAAATCCAAATCAAAACCACAATGCAGTAGTACTTTATCGGCAGTAGGAGGACTATTTCTTTAAAAGAATTAATGAGAATAGAAGTTGGAATCCTTGAACATTCCCAGTGAGAATATAAAATGGTCCCACCAGTGTGGCAAGCAGTTTGACAAAGTTAAGCATAGTGTGTGACTATGTGTTCTCTAATTCCATTCGTGGTGAACATATATACTCCAAAACTTGAACATACAGCCTCAGATAGATATTTGTACAGCAATATTCATAGCAGCATCATTCACATTAGCCAAAAGGTGGACAGAATCCAAACAGCTATGAATAGGTTAAAAGGATAAACAAAATGTGATTGTTACATATAATGAAATCTTACTCAATCATAAAAAGAATGAATATTGTGTGTGTGTGTGTGTGTGTGTATATATATATATATATTATATGCTATAATGTAACATGGATGATTCTTGAATAAGCCATTACATGAAAGGAGAAAAGCTAGACACAAAAGGAGATACTGTATGAGTCTTTTGATGTGAAGCACCTAAAATACAGGCAAATTCATAAAAACAAAAAGTAGAAGTTGCCATGGCCTCGGGGGAGTTGTTTCATGGAGACAGAATTTCACTTGGGATAATGAAAATGTTCTGAAGGTGAGAGTATTGGGATTGCACAACCGTGTAAATGTACTTAAGGCCACTAAACTGTACATTTTAAAATGGTAAATTTATGTCATGTGTCCTTAGCCACAATATTATTGTTCTCAAAATGGAATTACTGGGCCGGAGGGTTAGCTCAGTGGTTCCGGCGCCTGCCTCGCAAGCACAAGGTCCTGAGTTCGATCCTCAGTAACCACATATAATGCTGGGCGTGGAGACATGCCCACCAACAATCAACACCGCATACCACAATGCTGGACGTGGTGGCTCACGTCTGTAATCCCAGCACTCGGGAGGCAGAGACAGGAGGATTCCTGAGTTTGCGGCGGCTTGCCTGGACACCATAGTGAGCTCAGGGCCAGCCTGAACTACAAAGCGAGACCCTGTCTCAAAAAGCAAAAAAAAATAAATAAATAAAATGGAATTACTGTGCCCCAAAATTTATAAAATGTCCTCCCAAAGTAAGCTAAAACTTTTCTCAATACAATAATCTCTTAGAAAATTTAATTCATTCATTATCTGTTGACACTGGGACTTGAGAGAGTATAAGTTTGAGCCAATTACGTTTGGATACAGAGAGATGCTCTGAGCAAATAAATTCCTGCTCCAGCTTCCAGAATTTTCAAGAACTACAATTCATCCCTTCTTGTGTGAGAGGTAAAAGCCCCTATGCCCCCCTTCCCACTTGACTGTTAAAGCAAGAAGCTTGGGAGGATGGAGGGAAGCATGGAGTGGGCCTAGGACTGGTCCGCAGCTTCCTATGACTTTATTCTTTCTCTCTGCCTCCCTCCCTCCCTTCCCCTTCTCATTCCCTCCCTCTAACATCCTCAGAGGTGTTACCTGGAATAGGAAATCTATCCTGCTGGCTTATTAGTTTTGTGTTTTGTTTTGTTTTGCTTTTGTACTTCTCTAATTACTAACACCTGTCTTTTACTAAAGCGAACCTTCCAGAAGAGGAGAGCCAAGTTTTCTCAGATTGTAAAATAGCCAATCAGGAATTTTAAAAAACAATAACAATTAACTGCAACAAATCATTGCTCAGCTCGTGGCTCAAAAAATACACTGACTTATTCAAGGGAGGAATCAAAGGTCTCGAATAGTGCTGAGGAGTCTGTCTTCCTCAACTGGCCTTGGCTTATTGTACATATCTCCTACAGTGGAACATTGGCAGAGATGGTCAAATTGACTTTTAGTCCTACCTGTTCCATCAAGAAAGAAACTGAACAGCTCATTCTTTTGACTACCAGGGTTCTGTGACCTGCATACATCCATATCTTTGAGAATCTGTGAAATAGAGAGCACAGAATGTTTGGAATGGGCAATTGGACTTGAATCTCTGCTGCTTTGTACAATGTGACCATAAGCCGGTAGCTTAGTGCTGCTGAGTTCTGGCCTCCATATGTTATCTGTGTCATACAACGATGTCAGCTCATCAAAGGAATGTTTGTGAAAGACACTAAATTCAACCCAAATATCAACTTCATCCACTCCTTCAATAATGAAAACCATCTAACACTAAATCTCATTCTTTTTGTCCCCTGTACATCTAGAGGTCTTTTCAGATGATTTTTTCATTCACTGGAGAGTGAATAGTTAGATGAATGGTGTCTAGTCAGTTGCTCTTCTAACCATTTTTAGAAGGCCTTTGCTTCAAAACTGTCTTCAAATTTTTTCTTCTCTTCCTTTGGTTTTCTTATACAAGGCAGATAAAAGAGAAAAGACTTGATAAATTTGCTACTGAACGGCCTTCATTGGTTTTACCTTCTGTACTCATTTTGGTCTCTCTTTTCTTTTATTCCTGGTACAGGGTATGCACATGGAAGCTCCTTGCCCCATTCTTTCTGAAGTAGACCTCGAGCACAAATATGTGCAGCTAATGTGGTAAAGATGTCACAGCAAAATTTCCTGAGGTTTGATGCTGATTCAGAAAGTCCAAGGAAAAGTACCCATAATGGCTCTCTTTACTTATGTCCACTGTTTTCTGAATCTAAAATAGCCCATTTGGCCCTCATATCTAGAAGCTCATTCTCAGTGTGTCATTTTACAGTTGTGGGTTATAACATTATATGCGCATCTAAAAATGCTTTATGTGGATTTGAACTTCCTTTTTAGAGAGAGAAATAACTTAATTGAACTTAGTGCTGTTTGCTGTGTAGGACTACCAAACAGTTTCTCTGTTCACAGTATTTCACTTGGATGTAATACATACACTCTACTTATCTTGTGTTGTATCTTGATCCATTAGACTCTTTTTTTCCATTTCTGATTAGTCAAAGAAGACCTCAAGTAAGCAAAACAGAAATAACAATAACAGAAAATCTTTAAGTAAATGTCTTATACTTTCACTTCAAATACTCTTCCTTCATATGTCCTTGAACATCATTTTTAATAGCAATAGATTAGGAGGAACTTGAATTTCCTGGACTTATTTAAAATTTAATACATCCTTTATATATCTTCCTAAGATGATAAGCAATAACTCCTGCATATTTTAATTTTGTTTCTTATTGTAGATGGTGGTCATTCTTTTCTTTTGTCCAGCAGGCTTCATCTATAAACTGTTGTTCCTAATTGTTCTACAGGTATGACACTTAACTCTCACAAAACTTAATTCACTGCATATGTTAGTAAAGCTTTGTGTTTCATTATGCACATGAATTCATGAAATATTTTCAGTGTTTATCTTTTTATATTAGACTTCGTTGGCAAAGAAAGTAACTGAGGAAAATTTGAAATATATTTAGTAATATATGCAGTATATTTTTGGAATTGTGGGTACTGTAGCATCTCAATGAATCATATTTATGGTTTACTTTTCTCTGAAAAAGCAGATTCAAAATACATAGGTTCTGATACAGTCATTCGATTCAGTGTTCTTCATCATAAGTGGGCTCCTCCATTTCTGTATCCCCTAGCCTGCCAGTTCTCACTAAATACACAGAAGGAATGGCAGCTTTATTAGTTCCTTAGAATTCATCCAGATGTTCTTTATGCAAATGTGAGTACATACACATTCATACCCATAATTTTCATTTTAAAAATAAAACATAGCATCATAGGCACTGTTCTATTTTTTGTTTGTTTGCTTCTCATTGCAAATAACAGAGACCTTTCCATATGGTATGTTTTGCATGGGTACATCGCTAAATTATTTAAATAATGCTTCATTTATTAATGTTTGAATTGTTTTGAGTCAGTACAAACATTTTAGTTATTTTCAATATTGTGCTGTTGGAAATACTACAAACTATAATGAATATCCTTTCATATCTATTATATGTACATATCAGCTCATCTTTCACATAAATCACAGTAGTGGAATTCTGGGTCAAACATTTGTAATGTTTAATAATACTCCCAAACTGTCCTGTTTTAAAAGTATACCAGTTCATATTTTCACTTGTATTCTATATGTTTGCCAACAGTGTCAAAAGCTTGTATAGTAACAAACTTGTATGTTTTTGCTAATCTGTGAGATGAAAAATGGTATTTCTCCTTTTATTTACATTTCTTATGAGTCAGAGTGAACATTTTTTCTTAGATTTAAGAACATTTACATTTCCTTTTCTATGGTCTTCTATTAATACTATAAACCTATTTTCTCACAATTTTTCATTTATTGCTGTGCTAAAATCAAAAATGTATAAGCATCCCAGATTTTGGCAATTCTTCGACAGCGTCTTCCGACCGAAACCAATGATCTGTGATCCACCAGGCTCTGGGGATGCGCCTGTGGTGGGTGGAAAAGGGGGCCGTACTGGTCATTCTTGAAACTTCGCCTCCTTAGAAAACGATTCGAATTCATACTGAAAGAAACATAGGCACTATGATGGAGCGTTCATATCGCTAAATTAACTCCTGTGGTGAGCGACTCAAGCTCCTTGATATCATTAGCTTCGATTAAACATCATCCTTATAAGAATAATTAAGGACCAAAGCTTATTAGATGGGTAGTGGCGCTGTGAAAGATGAATAGGAATCCTGTGGCGTCACATTCTGAGGGCCTCGCTTTTTTCTGCGGCCAGTGATGAAGCAGCCAGAGCTGAGATGAGGTC
This sequence comes from Thryonomys swinderianus, assembly GCA_004025085.1. Lineage (NCBI taxonomy): Eukaryota > Metazoa > Chordata > Mammalia > Rodentia > Thryonomyidae > Thryonomys > Thryonomys swinderianus. The sequence goes on along the minus strand of PVIC010058257.1, from coordinate 822 downwards.
ACTTTGGATAATGAAAGCTGAGCTGCCTCACAGCCCCAGCACAGGAGAGATTTTCTAAAGCTGAAAAGGATCTCAGAGAATCCATCTCTTCACACACACACACACACACACACAAACACACACACATGCCCCTAACCTGCTGTTTGATAAGTTGTTCCCCAGCTCTCAGGGAAGGGTTTGGCCTCCTTTCTCTCCTGTGTCTTTTCTCTTGGGGACAGTCACATCTTTTGGAATATGCACCTGCAACTCTAGTAAGGCCTGTGGGGCTTATTCCAGGACATACATGATTTGGTTTCTGGTGATGACTGGTATGTGCGAGTGAGAATTTGGCTGGGGCCAGACCAAGTTGTCTGTGCTCTGTTAGGTGACAGGAATCCCAAGCAGCAACTTTATTTTTTACCCCAGAAACAGAAGCAGTGGGCCAAGAGAGGTGGAGATGGTCACATCAACTGCATGCGCTTGGCTGGTTTCAAAGCTCCAAAACAGAGAATGTTCCACCTGCACCTACCTCATCTCTATTTGGCTCCAGCTGGCATTTTGCAGCCAAGGTTTCCGCTGCTCCTCTCCATCCCCTGCTTATTTGCCTGATGGCAGAGGACTGAGGCTGAAAGCAGACCAGAGACACAAGCCTGCTGCACGCCGGGGTTGGCCACTGGGCCGGGAAAGGTGAAGAGCCTTACAGAGGGTGATTCTCACGTGCACACCACAGACATGCACCTTCAAGGCTGCAAGAAGTAGGGACATAAGTTTGTGAAGTGTGTCCCTGTGGAAGATCGTAGAGCCTCACCTCCAGTGTAAGAAGAAAAAATAAGCATATGAATC
>PVIC010058256.1:0-10432 GCA_004025085.1 Thryonomys swinderianus | reverse complement strand
CTCTTGTACAGATCATTTTATCTACTTCGACCTGTTTCCTGTATTTAAAAGAGACCGAAGAGGTTGTGAAAGTTAAGCAGTCTTGAGGGTTTTCCTAAAAATCTCTGAAAATGTTTACCAGGCTGGAAATGCGCTTACTTAATGGATGTGACTTGATTTACTCCCCAGTATGTGGTGTACAGGCAGCTTGTCGTATTTTATACTAAGCAAAACATCTGAAGAAGTAAAACAAAGGTTGCTTTGTACAGAATTAAATATGGAATGAGATTATTCAACATTTTAAGGGATTATGGTAAATATTATGCACTATTATCAAAGCACCACTTTAGAAAAAGGAGAAAGAAGTGTTTACCAGATTGAATGGGGTCCCCCAAAACAGGGGTGATACTTAAAATTATTTCCTCATGCCTATGAGCCATTTCCTTTGCTAGGGTATTATTTACATTATAATATTGTACTGTATGAGGAAATTAAAATGTAAGAGTTGGAAATTTTAATAAATTGGTGATTCTGATTATTACTTTTAAGTAATGTTGCCTTTCTTCCCTTCAGTATTCCTGCATGATTTTTCTGATTTATTATTTATTTAAACTATAGCAGGCATATGTCACTGTTTCTATATAAAATGATCACCTGCTTAACAACTGAATGATAAGTAGTGAGAAAAATTGACTTTATTGTTCTGACAACTATGTCTCAGAATTGGTGATATATTTACTAACATTAGAATGCATACGGATATCCAATTACAATATTATTTCCATGAATTACTGTATATATAAGGAAAACAAAAACTACATTTGAATGTAACACAAATTCTAAAGGAAATATTGATAAACCTCTAAAACCAGCATAATTTATTTGTAACATAAAGCATACACACAGCAATCACACAAATCAGGGTACTCTTACTACATTAGTGAAAAGCAATTCCAAAATATACTCATTCAGTAAATAAAGCAGTATTTTCTGGGAAAATTTAATGGAACATATAGGAATCAAAGAAGATAGATGGTGGAAATTGCTTGTCCGCAGCTAGCTTCATTTAAATGAATATGAGTCCTATAATGAAAAAAAAAATTTCTATATCACCAATAGCAAAAACTGGGCAAACAAATGATACTCTACAAACTGAAATGCAAATATAACACAAGCTCATTCTTTTTTTTTAATTCTTTATTGGTACATTTTATATACAACTCACAATCACACTCAACAATGGGGAATGTGTCATTCTTAACTCCATAAAGAACTTGTGGAAAAGACAAAAAGTATTTCTCAAAATATATGCTTATGTAAAATAAAATACATTTAGTTATTCATAAAATCAGAAGCTATATGATAAATATGTGTTTTAAAATCCTACATTTTATTAAAACAGTTCACTATTGTTTACATAATTAAATTTAATCTACTATTACATAAAAATCACTATGTTCTTATGGTTTTCTATTTTTAAAACTTCACTTAATTAGTTTACATCAACACTGAACTTTAGTGTATATACATATATGTATATACATATATATGTATATACACAAGATGGACTATTTTTTTCTGAAATAGAAAGGTTTACTGAGCTACACCACATGCTAGCTAGAAAACAAAACCAAACGAAAAAAAGATATTTAAACAATGTCCTGTAACTACCAACATCAAGAAGACTTAATGTTTGAATAAACCCACTAGACTTCAACCTAATTTTTAAAAAAATATAACTTTTTCATATTTTTATAATTTTTTAATTTTTATAATTTTATAAATACCTGTTTTTAGTACATAGTGGTTATATTCATTATGAAGAGTTGCTACTCACAGCGAAACAACTCTTTCTGATCTGCCTCCCTAATCCTGTCTTCATTTCTCCCTCTCTCCATCTCTTAGTCCTCTTCACTTTTGCAGAAGCTCCCTCTGTTTTCCACTATCTTTTATTTTACTCTTTTATTTATACATACTTTACATACATACATATACATACAGATACATACATATCTTTTTCAGATAATATATGGACTAATTAGACTTTTCTCTTTATTTCATTTAATATACAAGACTCAAATATATCCATTTCTTACAAATGCCTTTAATTTATCTTCTTGACTGTGGAATAATATTCCCTTGCAATATAAATAGCGCCTTTTCTTTCGTTTGCTTTCCTTTTTGTTTTATATAGACTTGGTTTTCTCATACAAAAAATAAGATCTTTAATCTTATATGTCTAATTTTATTTCATTCAGCTCTATGCTCAGATGCATCTATTTTTCTACAAATCATTCATTTATCCTTTTTTATAGCAGATTAATATCCCACTGTGTGCAAATATTATCATTCCAATCATTCATCTGTTCTTGGACATACATGTTGCTTCCAAGGTTTAGCTAGTGTGAATTGTGCACTGTAAACATTGGTGTGCATGTGTCCCTGTAATATTTAAAGTCGTTAATGTTTTTGTGAGGATACCTAGAAGGAGAATAGATGGATCAAACTGAGTTTCTATTTTTATTTCAATGAAGAATCCCTGTACTGATATTCATAATAGTTGTACTAGTTTATATATTCCCACCAATAAGTGAGGAGGGTTTCTTTTTTCTTTTTTCTCTTTTTTTGTGCAGCCTGGTCTTGAACAAGCTGGCCTCAAACTCACAGCCATCCTGCCTCAGCCTCCTGAGTGCTGAGATTACAGGTATGCATGACCATACATAGCTGGGCAGCTTCTTTTTCACAAACGTTTGTTACCATTTACTTTCTTAAAGACTGCCAAATTTTCTGGGATGAAATTAAATCTTTTTTTAAATTTATTTTTCTTTTTTATAATTGATTTTATTGGTACATTTTATATACACATCATGATCACACTTGATATTGAAACTTTGCACAATTATATAACACAATTTAATTCTCATTTTTTCCCATTACCCTCCCCACTTTACAACGCCCCACCTGCTATGTACATAAGCTTTGTTTCTCTTTGTTTTACATTTTCTTTTCCTTCTTTACTTACACCTACCTCTTTTTCCTCTTTAATACTTTCTATTTCACAGTATCTATCCTACACTTTAGAGTTCATTTACATCTTCAGTTTCTCATACCAGAGAAAAGACATGGTATTTACACATCTGTGACCTACTTATTTCACTTATGAGTATGTCCTCAAAGTATGTCCACTTGAGTATAAATAACTCAAATTTATCATTCTTTATGGCAAAGCAGTATTCCATCTTATTTAACAAAACTTCTTTAACCAGTCTCCAGTTGGTGGGCATTCCCCCCCCCCCAAGATTTGGCTATCACCAACTGAATTGCTCGGAAACCTTTCATGCTAAGATCAAGAACAAGACAAGGATGTCCACTGTCACCACTCCTGTTCAGTACAGTGCCAAAAACATTAGCCACAGCAATTAGACAAGAGAAAGAAATAAAAGGAATAAAAATAGGAAAGGAAGAAATTAAACTGTCATTACTTGCTGATTATTTTATACTCTATATAAAAGATCCTAAAAATTTCAAGTAACTGCTAGACTTAATCAGTAAATTTAGTAGCATAGCTGGATACAAGGTCAACATTCAAAAATCAATAACCTTTATATACATGAATAGACTCACGGAGAGAAATTGAGGAGTCAATTCCTTTCACAATAACATTTAATTTATTTTTCTACTGGCCAACATGTGAAACATTTTTTCATGTTTTTTTTTTTTTATCACTGTACTTGTAAGCAGCTGCTACTCATTTCCCTTGCCTATTTTTGATTGGGTCTTTTATTTGAGGAAGCCCAACACATTTTAGTCACTTTCATACTCAAGATATTAGTCTTCTCTTCAAGGTGTAACTGGTAAAATATGTTTTCCATTTTGTAGGGAGCTTCTTTAGTCTCTTGGTTATTTTCTTTATTGTGCAGGAGGCTTTAAATTTTTATAATTCCACTTGATTTTATTTTACCTTATTGAGCATATCAGTACATTGTAGGTACACATTCGGATCACATTCAGCATTGAGAATTTATACCTGTACGTGATATAGATAGATTCTTATTTTTTTCCCCAATTACCCTGTCCTTCCTTTAACCAGTGGTGCTAAACCTGTCTGGCAAGCACAAGGTCCTGAGTTTGATCCCTTATACTCCGCCCCGCTAAAAAAAGACTTTGAAGGGGGAAGGGACACGCAAAGAAGGGAAAGAAAAATTTGATGGTAGGAAGGAAAAAAAGAAACAAAGTTTATAATTCCACTGGTTATTTTATTTATGCATCTGGACTTCAGAAAGTCTTTGTTTCCTCCTGTGACTTCAAGATTTTCACTTAGCTTATCTCCCACCAATGTAAGTGTTTTCATTTTTAATATTAAGCTCTCTCGGTCCTGGGACTTAGCTGAATGGTTCTGGCACCTGCCTTACAAGCACAAAGTACTGAGTTTGACCCCAGTACAAAAAAAAAAAAAAAGTTCAGATCTGTTTTGGTTTGAGTTTAGCAGATGCCATGGTAAGTTTGGTTCATTGTTTCAGAGATTCAGCTCTTTGATTCAATAATCTCTTGTACCGTTTTTGACTCAACTGTACTTTGCTTCAGAGTTGCACAGGCAGTTCTTACCATGGCTGTTCTCCCTCGGCATTCATCATGTCTCTCCCTTGTTACAAAGAATTACCTCACGTGATCTTTGAGCCTCCATTATCTCAAGGTTCTGAAGCAATCTGGAAACCTCAGAGAGTTCACAGCATACCCGCTAAGTCTGGCTGCCTGGATGGGGTCTGGGTTGCAGTCTGATAATCAGAATTCACCCCAGGAAGACCCACTGATGCAGCCTGAGTCTCTAAATAGGAAAGGACTGATCCAGTTAATCAGGCAAGAGACGGTCTCTTCTCTTCCTCATAAGAGGTCAGGCTTTTCATTCCATTTAGCAATTCCTCCGCCTTGGGGAGGGTCACCAGCATTAGGGAGGACAATCTACTTTTGCAGTCTAACAAATGAAATGTCACTTTCATCCAAAGACACTGTCAGAGACATCCAGTGTCTGATTTGAGCCCCAATGAAGCTGGCTCCAGTTCATCCAGCATTTATGGGCACGAAGAGAACACTGAGTCTTCAGACTTATGAACATATTTAGCCATAGCAATAATTTTATTTATATTCTGATAAATATGTATACTTAAGCACAGAAATATTTTCATCCTATTTCTCATAATGATTATTTTCCTTTCCAAAAATTAAAAAAATACAGAATTTAAGCATACATTTAAAATAATATTAAAGTAGACAAGCATTCAAAGTTTTTTTTTTGGTTTGTTTTTTACATGTTTGTGCACATTACTGGATCAGGTAAGGAGAATTCGACTCTGCATCTGCTATTTTTGGAAAAGATTTCATACACAATGTATTTGTCTTGCCAATTTGCATGTGTTTTGCTGTTATATGCCAGCGACTTTTGCCAAGATGTTGGGAGAACTAAATTTTCTTTTTGCCAGAAAACATAGAATCATAGTGGGGCTTCCTTACTGTCCGGAAAAGGCTAGAATGAACTACATTCATAAGACAGCTGAAAGTGCACATTCTCAGGAGTGAAACTGAAATTCTTGCAAACAAATAGAAAACTTTTATTCAGTCTACTTCTATGAGTTTCTAAAGTCTCATAACTGTTCCTGCTAGAGTTGGTTCCAGAGTGATTTGTTTATACAAAATAATTAAAATATATCATTTTGTTTACAAATGCACTGAATCATGAGCAAAATAATTTTAAACAAACTACTGGCTTGTGCACTTTCAGCAGAGATAGAACTTGTGTCGTGCTTCCACCCTATAACAGGAACACTCAACCAGCAGCCAGAGCTAAGTCTTCCCAGAAATTTAATTGCAGCTTTTAGTCTGCTAGTCAGTCAAAATATTTCACTTTCGACAAGTTTCGACTTACTAAATAGGGGTCACACTCACGCACAAAACTTTACTTGCTTTTCCCAACACACATGGGCATATTTATGGAAATTGTCATTTAGGCTAATCAAGTGTGTGCAGAAGAACTGAAAGGTCATCCTCGCATAGAATATCAGAAGGTGTCAGGAGTTTGAGAATTAATGACTTAGGGTTTAGGGAGAAATGATTAAAACACTATCGTTTTCTTCAAGATTGATTTGTCGACTACCGTGTGCCATGTGCTCAATAAATCTTCCTCATCACAAAATATATACAGTATACAGTGGTCCCCAGAACCTGTCCTGAACCCAAGAGGTAGCCACGAAACAGAAAAGTGAATCATAGATACTATACAAAGCTTACTTGCATCCATATGAAAGGAGACTGTTAAAGTTGAGACTTGTGGAATAAACTATTCAGTTCACAGATACCACTGTTTTGAGGATTTAGAAATGTTTATTTTACCCCCAGTGGCATGCAATAGTCTTACCCAGATTTCTCAGATCATAGAAGTGGACTTTTATCTTTAGAGTACAAAGTTATACTGAAAATAATTTAATATACTTTGATACTTGCAACACAGTACATCAAAATAGGTATTGTACAAAATTTAACTTATATTATTATATAAAATATTGTAAAGGTCCCTTCATACATAAAGGGAAATATTCTTCCTGAATTTTAACTGTGTGCAAATATAATGCTAGGAAAAATAGAGTAGCCTGAAGGGAAAATTTAATTCTAAATATTATCTGTGAAAGTGAACTATGAGATAAGGCTAAGGAATTTTATGTGTCACTTTTGGCAGATAAGTCTGAGATCCTCCTGCAAATCATTTGACCTGGCCTTTTTAATTGTAAATTCTTTAAAATGTACATATTTTAAATATTAGATCAAGTTTTAAACACACTTCAAATAACCGAAGGAAAGAAAAACAATCTTTACTAACTTGTTTTCGTAAAGCTTAAGTTTTTCCTTTAAGTGAAAGACACAAATTCATTTTTAAGATGAATATAAACTTTATGTAAAGATTCTATTTATTGAGGGGTTTTTGGTCTTATTATATTAATATTCAACATGTTTGAGTACAAGAACCTTGCATTCATCCTATGGAGCAGGTATATGTACTTAACATATTTTTGTTTGTTTGTTGAGTTTTTGAGACAGGTCTTGCTTTGTAATTCAGGCTGGTCCTGAGCTCACTATGTACCCTAGGCTGTCCTCAAACTCATGAGAATCCTTCTGCCTCTGCCTCCAGGATCCTGGGATTACAAGCATGAGTTACCCTGCCTGGCACTGTGGTATGTGATATGTGATTCCATTAAGATGTCTTATTTAAGGTAAATGTATGAGCAAATTACATTTCATGGCCCTGAAGGAAGAACCAGATGCTTATTGAAATATATTTGTTAGCTACTCGGGACTTTGAGTTTGCCATCCAGATGTCTGAACCACTGAGCCAAATCCCTGGCCCTGTGCTTAATATATTTTAAGTCTTTTTATTTCCTTCCTGCTACCCTTCTACCTTCTTCCTTACATCTCTAGATTCCTGATCTCCATTTTCATTATTATTATTTTCAATCTCATTTTTGCATTATGAATTGTTGATATTCATTGGGGTCATTTGGTATATGTACAGGACACATCTGAAATATTTTCATATCCCCTTTTCCTTCCTCATTTCTTTTACCCCTGGTCTCTTGGACCCCTTCTTATTTGCAAAGGATTTAACTTCCTGCTGCTATTATCAACCTTCTATTCTGTGCTTTATTTGTACTTTGCATTACTTAAATGTAAGAGAACAAAGGATATTTTATTTTGTGTAAATGATCAATTTCCTTTGGCATTATGTTTTCCAGATGTATACATTTTCCTATAAATGACTTGATTTGTCCTTCTTCAGAGCTAAGTAGGTAAATTCCATTATTTACAGATATCTCAATTTCTTTATTCATTATCTATCTGATGTATATATAGGCTGCTTATAGGATTTAGCTATTATGGATTATGCTACTACAAACATTGGTTTGAAAGTATTACTGTAATGTGATGTTTTAAGTAGTCTTTGGAAGATATTTAGAAGAGGAATATCTAGATTAAGAAGAATTTCTACTTTCAGTTCTTTGAGTAATCTCTACACTAATGTCTGTGTTCATATGAGTTTACATTATCCCCAGTAATACAGTTCCTAATTCCTAAATTCTTACAGTGAAGTCCACAAACCACTTATAATATTAAAGATTTTAATTTTGATCACAAGTGTTGAAAAAAATTAGGAAATAAATTGTTTTGGATTACTTTATGGCTAATGATTTTTTTAAAAAAACATATTCTTAATCCTAAAACAAAGATAAACCTCCACATAGGATGTGAAAAGTTTTAACAAGGCTTTTTGAATAATTTGATCACACATATACCTTTGGAACATATCATATCACAACTTCAATTCTTTAATGAGTGTGTCTATTGGTATGCTTACACATGTGTGTGTTGGGTTGGGTGGTTTTGATTTGATACTTCAATAGGACATTAATCTTGAACTGTAACTCCTTATAAGAAACCATAGAAGCAAATATTTTGGATTTCAATCTTCAAGTCATATAGGCTAGCATCTCTAATGGTAAACAATCATCTGCCCACAGCAAATAAAATCAGTTCCAACTCTCCCAGACAGAAGCCAAGGAAGACCTATACAGGAAATCCTCTTGTCAAACAAAAAATCATGCTGAGTTTCGTTTTGTTATCGCATCCAGTAGTGGAGCTGGTTAGTTTTATTTCATTACTGGCATTGATATCCATAGCATATATAACCACCTCTCTAACCAAAGCTCACGGTGGCCTGGATATCTACATTTTAGAACACTATGAAAACTTGTTTAATTATTTAGAAGGCAATTGGCTCACATAAGTGTATGACTAGCAGAAAGATTCCAAAACCTGCTTCTCTTGCCAAGACCTGGCGACAGAACTGATTTCATGACCCTTGAGAATCACACTTTTATGCAACAAGGCATCACTTCCAAATCATTTTTTTCTCAAATACATTTTCCTTAACTTAACTTATAAATTTAAATGTAAGCATATAAGTTCTGCATTAAGTTCCAAATTTTAAATCAATTATCATCTTTTCACGATTAATTTTGGGATATTTCTCCCTTTATTGTTATAATCTCAGATTTTTCTTTAAAAATGATTTTTTGTGTTAATGAACCATTCATTTGCTCTATATTTGGAAAGAAATGTGCTTCTACTTTTTAATATAAAATTTATCCATCAATACTTGAATCATTCTAATCAAGAACCTGTTTATTAAAAGTTTAAATTCTGAAGAAAATAAGTTAATTTCCATTGTTAATAACATCAACAAGCAAAAATAACTTTTTTCAAACAGGTAGAAACTAATTTGTCACATCTAATTTTAGTTAAATTCAAATAAAATAAAAATCTTAAATTTCTGTATTTTAGCTCTGTGCATCTATAATAGAATTGGTCAGAATACATTAGTTTTTAAATAAGGCAAATATTTTGACTTACAGGTACCAATGATTTGTATAAGTAGTGTGGTTATGCATATGAAGAATAATAATTTGAATATATTATGTAGGATGATGTAATGATAGAAAAAGAGATAAAAGGTATTCATGAAAACAGTACCTACCAATTTAAGTAATGAAGTTCATTTTTCTTTATGCACACACACACACACACACAGATAATTTCTTTACCTACTCACTCATCAAAGACTATTTGGTGTTTCTTATTTTAGGCCACAAATGTTGAATAATGCATCCATTCCCACAGGTTAGCAAACATATTTTAATGATTCTTTTTCCAATTCTTTTGAATACATATACAAGAGTGGAATTCCAAGATCATGTGGTATTTTGTTTTACATTTATTGTGGCAATTTTATTCTGTTTTCCATAGGGACTATACCGTTTTGTAGTCCTACAAACAATGAAACAGAATTTCAGTTTTTCTACATCTTCCCTATGTGATATTTTTAAACGTTATGCTTGCTCTTAATAGAGTCATCCAAACAAGAAAAAAGTGATAGCTCATTGTCCTTTCGATTGGTATATCTCAGATGATTAGAATTTAAAGTTAATGAAATCCCACTTATCTGTTTTTGTTATCTATATTATTGAAGACTTTTCCAAAAAAGTTTTGAAATTTAATGTGTTAAATATTTCTATGAATGCTTTCTTCTTAAAAACTCATGATTTCAAGTTTTACATTTAGGCTTTTAATTAACTTGGAAGTAATTTTTATATGTGGTAAAAAGTGAAGGTTCAGTTTCACTGTTTTGTATGTAGAAATCCAGCTTTTCCCAAACCTTTGTTGAAGTCATTTTTATTTCCCTGTTAGTGTATGTATTCTTCACACCTTAAGCATATACTCACGGCTTTGTTTTTTATGCCATGGCTGTGTAAGTCTGTTTACTCATCATTTCGGTGACCAGATATGTGTAGTTAATTTTAAAATCAGCAAGTGTGAAGCCTCTGGCTTTGTTTTACTTTCTTAAAAATGTTTT
>PVIC010058255.1:0-10430 GCA_004025085.1 Thryonomys swinderianus | reverse complement strand
CTCTCCAGTTGATGGACATTTGAGTTGTTTCCAAGATTGAGCTATCACGAACTGAGCTGCTATGAACAAGGGTGTACATCTGTCTTTCCAATGTGATTTTTAAAATTCTTTTGGGTATATTCCCAGCAGTGGGATAGCAGGGTAAAATGGGACCCCTAGTCCTAGTTTTCTGAGAAATCTCCATACAGACCTCCACAATGGTCGCACAAGTCTGCAATCCCACCAGTGGAGAAGGGTTCCTTTCTCCCCACAGCCATGCCAGCATTTATTGTTGGTTGATTTTGTAATCGTGGCCATTCTTTGTGGAATGAGATGAAATCTCAGTGTTGTTTTCATTTGCATCTCTCGAATGGCCAGTGATGTTGAACATTTCTTCATATGCTTCTTAGCTGCTTTGACTTCTGCCTCTGAGAAGTGTCTGTTCATTTCAGATGCCCATTTTTGAATTGGGTCTTTGAACTTGGGGAGGCTGATTTGTTTAAGTTCTGTATAAATTATAGATAATAGCCCTTTGTCTGATAAACAGCTAGTAAAGATTTTTTCCCATGTTGTTGGTTGTCTTTTAGCAGTACCAGGGAAGTACTTCAAGCACTGCAGGAAAACAACCTCCAACGTAGACTGTTGTATCCTGCAAAACTATCATTCAGAATAGACGGAGAAATAAGATACTTCCACAAGAAAGAACACCTGAAAAATATCATGAATACCAAACCTGCACTCCAAAACATCCTAAAGAACATCTTGGAAAAAAAAAAAAAAAACAGAAAATTAAATACCCACAAGACTCATGAGAGTGAATTCATTGGGGCAAACAAGAAACTAAATAGAAAAGGGGAAAAGCGAAGAGGAAAAGAACCAAGAAGAGGGAAACATGGCAACTCTGAATATGTCCATATCAGTCATAACCATTAATGTCAATGGACTCATTGGTTCAACTAAAAGACACAGACTGGCAGATGGGATCAAGAAGCAAGATCCTGCAATCTGCTGCATACAGGAAACACACCTAATTCAGAAGGAAACCCATAGACTGAAAATAAAAGGTTGAAAAACAATCCTCCATGCCACAGAAAACTGCAAAAAAGCAGGAGTAGCTATCTTGTTTGCAGATAAAATAGATTTCAAACCCAAACTGATAAAAAGAGATAAAGAAGGTCACTATATTATTATACAGGGAACTACCAGAGAGAAAGAAATAACAGTCATAAATATTTATGCACAGAACTCTAATGCACCCAACTATATAAAACAAACACTAGTGGACATGAAAAGCAGTTATCCATGAATACAATAGTAGTAGGGGACTTTAATATTCTACTGTCACAAACTGACAGATCAGCTAGACAAAGAGTCAGTAAGGAAATACTTGAGCTAAATCAAGCATTTGAGCAAATGAACTTAATAGGTGCCTACAGAATTTTTTACCCTACAAAGCAAGAATATACCTTATTCTCAGCTGCTCATGGATCATGCTCCAAAATAGATCACATTCTAGTCCATAGAACAGGCTTAAGTAAATGAAAAGGAATCACAGTTATCTCCTGCATACTATCAGACCATAGCGCCTTGAAACTGGAGCTGAATAGCAAAAGAAATAACAAGATCCTCACAAACACATGGACATTGACCAACACTGTGTTGACCAACCAATGGGCCAAAAAACAAATTAAAGAAGAAATGAAACAGTTTCTATGACTAAATGACAACCCCAGCACAACATACAGTATTTTATGGGACACAATGAAAGCAGTTCTGCGAGGGAAATTCATAGCAGTGAATGCCTACACTCGGAAAATAGAGCAAACTGAAATAAACCATCTAATGATGAACCTCAGACAATTAGAGAAAGAGGAGCAATACAAACCCAAAGCACATACTAGAGAGGAAATTATAAGGATCAGAGCAGAAATTAATGCAATGGAGACAAAGGAGCAATACAAAGAATCAATGAATCAAAGAGTTGGTTCGTTGAAAGGATAAATAAAATCGACAGACCCTTAGCCAACCTTATCAAACAAAGGAAGGAAAAGGCTCAAATCCATGCTATAGGGAAAGAAAATGGGGAAATCAGCACAGGTCAAGAAGAAGAACAAAGGATAATAAACACGTACTTTGAAAATCTGTACTCCAAGAAGATGGAAAATCTAGAAGAAATGGATGGATTCCTAGACACCTATGAACTTCCAAAGCTGAATGAAGAGGATATAAAAATGTTAAACAACCCAATATCAATCTGGGAAATTGAAAATGTAATTAAAAAAAAACCTACCAACAAAGAAAAGCCCTGTTCCTGATGGCTTCACTGATGAATTCTACAAAACTTTTAAAGAAGAGTTAATACCACTACTCAATCTTTTCAATGAAATCTAAAGGGAAGCATTACTCCCCAAATCATTCCTTGAAGCAACCATCACCTTGATTCCAAAGTCAGGGAAAGATCCCACCAAAAAAGAAAACTACAGGCCAATCTCTCTAATGAACATTGATGCAAAAACCTCAATAAAATACTGGCAAACAGAATACAGAGAATTATCAAGAAAATCATACACCATGATCAAGTCGGATTTATCCCAGGGATGCAAGGCTGGTTCAACATACGTAAATCAATCAATGTAATGCACTATATTAACACACTCAAAGACAAAAACCATATGATTATCTCAATAGATGCAGAAAAAGCATTTGCCGAAATCCAACACCCACTAATGATCAAAACCCTACAGAGAATTGGAATTGATGGACTTTATCTCAATTTAACACAAGCTATTTATTAGAAACCAACAGCCAGCATCATACTTAATGGGCAAAAACTGAAACCTTTTACACTAAGATCAGGAACAAGACAGGAATGCCTGCTGTCATCACTCTTGTTCAATATAGTGCTAGAAACATTAGCCATAGCAATCAAGCAGGACAAAGATATAAAAGGTTAAATATGGGAGAGTAAGAAGTTAAACTGTCATTATTGGCTGATGGTATGATACTCTATCTAGAGGATCCTAAAAATTCAACCAAAAGACCACTAGACTTAATTACCAAATTTAGTAGTGTTGCTGGATACAAGGTTAATGCTCAAAAATCAACAGCTTTTGTCTACACAAACAACAGACTCACTGAAAGAGAATTTGGGGAGTCAATTACTTTCACAGTAGCACCCAGAAAAATGAACTATCTAAGAATCATCCTAACAAATAAAGTAAAAAACCTCTACTCTGAAAACTATAGGACTCTGAAAAATGAGATAGAAAAGGAGATCAGAAAGTGGAAAGACATCACTTATTCCTGGGTAGGGAAAACCAACATTGTCAAAATGGTTATACTCTCACAACTACTATACAGACTCAATTCAATTCCAAGTGAAATTCCAACAGTATACTTCACAGAGTTAGAGAAAATAATACAAAAATTCATCTGGAACCACAAGAAACCTTGAATAGCAAAAGCAATTCTAAGCAACCACGACATGGCAGGGGGTATTACAATCCCCAACTTAAAACTCCACTATAAAGCTGCTGTGATAAAAAAAAAACTGCATGGTACTGGCAAAGTACCAGACCCAAAGACCAGTGGAATAGATTAGAAGATCCAGACACAACCTGGATACACTAAGCCACCTTATCTTTGACAAAGGAGGCAAACATTCCCAATGGAGGAAAGACAGCCTCTTTAACAAATGGTGCTGGAAAAACTGGGCTTTAACCTGCCAAAAACTAAAGCTAGACCTATCTCTTTCGCCATGCACAAAACTAAACTCACAATGGAAATGAGACTTAATCATTAAAACAGAAACAATAAGCCTGCTGGAAATCAGGTTAGGTAAAACTCTTGGAGATATTGGCTTAGGCAGAGACTTTATGAATAAAATCTCTATAGCACAAGAACTAGGAGAACGTATCAACAAATGGAATCTCATTCTACTGAAAAGCTTCTGCATAGCAAAAGAAGTCACTGGCACTGCTAAAAGACAACCAGCAGCATGGGAAAACATCTTTACTAGCTATTTATCAGACAAAGGGCTATTATCTACTATGTATAAAGAACTTAAATAGATCAGCCTCCCCAAGTTCAAAGACCCAATTCAAAAATGGGCATCTGAAATGAACAGACACTTCTCAGAGGCAGAAGTCAAAGCAGCTAAGGAGCATATGAAGAAATGTTCAACATCACTGGTCATTTGAGATATGCAAATGAAAACAACACTGAGATTTCAACTCACTCCACAAAGAATGGCCATGATCACAAAATCAGCCAACAATAAATGCTGGCGTGGCTGTGGGGAGAAAGGATCCCTTCTCCACTGTTGGTGGGATTGCAGACTTGTGCAACCATTGTGGAGATCTGTGCGGAGTTTTCTCAGAAAACTAAGCCTAGAGGTCCCATTTGACCCTGCTATCCCCCTGCTAGGAATATACCCAAAAGAATTTTAAAAATCACATTGGAAAGACAGATGTACACCCTTGTTCATAGCAGCTCAGTTCGTGATAGCTCAATCTTGGAAACAACCCAAATGCCCATCAACTGGAGACTGGATAAAGAAGATGTGTTTGTTTTTTTTTTTAATAAAATGGATCACAGATAGGCAAATACCAGATATTCCCTTTGACAAGAACACCTGTAGATGCAAATGAACTCTAGAAAGTATGACAGTTTTTGTACAGTGGGAAATTTCCATAGAAAATTTGGTGTGGGAATGTACTGAGGGGAAGGAATAAATATGATTCAGAAAAAAAATTAAAAAGTATGTATAAAGGTGGTGGGGAGGCACGGGTGGGTAGGGATATGGGTAAAATTGAGAGTTAACTTGTTTTGTATATTGGTACAAATTTCCCAATGTTATATATGATTGTGAGATGTATATAAATTGTACCAATAAAGAATTCAATTTTAAAAAGGTGTGGTTTTTTAATAAAATGGAGTATTATTCTGCCATAAAGAATGACAAGATTAATTCATTTATGTGTGAATGAATACACCTGGAGGACACGCTAATGAGTGAAATAAATAGATCACAGATAAGCAAATACCGGATCTTTTCTTTGATATGAGCACCTGTAGATTCAAATGAGCTCTAGAAAGTATGACAGCTTTTGGAGAATGGGAAATTGCCAAAGGAAATTTGGTGTGGGAATGTAATCAGGGGAAGGAATAAATATGATTCAGATAGAAAATAAAAGAGCATGTATTGAGGTGATGGGGAGGTGGGGTGGGTAGGTATATGGGTAAAAATGAGAATTAACTTGTGTCATACATTGGTACAAATTCCCCAGTGTTACGTGTGATTGTGAGATGTATATAAATTTTACCAATAAAGAATTCAATTTTAAAAAATCAACTCTCATAGACTAATTTGCTAAAAGTATTTGTTTTTCTTTATTTAGTGACTTATCAGTGACTTTATGAATAAGATATTTTAGAGTTCAAAATGTATTATATAAATAAAATAATTTTTCACTAATATTCTTAAGGTAAACAAATACATTAGTAAGCACAATTTACAGATGAGAAAACTGGGCTTTGAATTGCATATCTACCAAGCAGCAGATTTGGGCTAAAACTTTCAGTATGTTGACTGTACCCCGGGAGGGGCGCAGACTCGGCTGCCGGGCACCATCTGTTTCCGGTGGACTGAAGGCCGCCCACTGGCCCACTGTACCCCGGGAGGGGCGCGGACTCGGCGACTAGGAACCATCTGTTTCCGGCAGACTGAGAGCTTCCCACCAGTCCACTATAGCCCGGGAGTGGCACGGACTCGGATAATGGGCATCATCCATTTCCGGCAGACTGAAGGCCACCCACCGGCCCACTGTACATTGGAGCTGTGCAGTGAGGAGTCAGGGATGAACCCTGGATGCCATCAGCACCACGAAGGATTGAGAGCCTCCGTCCAGCCCCAACCCCACCCCAGAGCTGTGTTGTGAGGACCCAGGTCCTAGAGGAGCTGGAGCCATCTCCTGCGTCCCTCCACAGGAGGCGTGCTCCTGGAGCTGCACTGAGAGACCAGGCAAGATTAAAAAAAAAGGGGGGGTCTAGCTTCTATTTTGCCATCTACTCCTAGATCCCTCTATTCACCTCTTGTCCCCACACCCTCTCCTATCTTCCTGTCAGAAGCAATATTCAGAAGTAAAAGATTCTTAGGCTGCCCTATTTCTTCTTCTGTACTATTATAAGAAGGTGTGCAAAGCCTCCAATGGTCTCACAACACACAGTTGGTACTGTTGTACATATGCCCTTTTATTCTCTATTACCCACTGGTATATATGAGGTTCTAGGGTATAGGTGATCTTCATAAATCTGCTAACCCTATTTCATTCTCTTCCTGTCTCCCTATCTCCCTGATTCCCTAGTGACCTTTTACCCCAAAGGGTTTGGGGGGGTACATTTACGATCTACATGTTGTATACACATTGCTGATTAATTCTAAATTCTGGCATATAGACATAGAGGTAGCTCATAAGCTCAAAGTCTCCAGAATAGAATTTAACAAAACTTTTTAACTTATTTACTGGGTTTAATACTGATATTGGCATTTATTGTATTCTTATGGTAACAAACATGATGTGATTGTTCTGCTCAAATACTTCCCATGATGTGTTAGAACTGAGAACTTTCAAGGGTCATTACAGATTCAAGGAGGACCCCCCAGGAAAGTGCCACATCCAAAGGGCCCCAGATAATAGAAGGAGACCTGCAAAAAACATTGTCCTATCATCAGGCAAAAAGAAAAAAAAAGAAAAGCAGATCTAGTAAAATGGAAATCAGAACTCATCTCTGAGATCAAAACAGAGATACTGTCCACAGTAAAAGACATCATTAAAGAAGAGATCAGTGAGATGATAGAATCCCAGACAGCAGAAGCAATGGAACCTTTTAAACAGCTTCAAGCAGAGCATCTGGGGAATGATGAAGGAGAATGAAAGCTTGCACAGTAGGATGAATGAAGCAGAAAACTGAATCTCAGACCTAGAGGACAGCATAGCAGCCAACGAGCTGGAAAGGTATAATCTATGGAAAAGAGCAAGAGACCATGAAAAATCAATTCAACAGCTTCTAGATGACCCAAAGAAAAATAATATAAGACTGATTGGAGTCACTGAGGAAGCCGGAGACAGTGTAAAAGACATAAAAAAGCTACTGTCAGAGATAGCAACAGAAAACTTCACAGGAAAAGAAATAGACATACAGATAAGTGAGGCCTATCAGACTCCAAAATGCCATGACATAAAAAATATCTACACCTAGACATATAATTATCAAGGTTCCACATGTACAGCAAAAGAATGAAATATTGAATGCAGTGAGAGAAAGGAAGAAAATCACCTACAAAGGGAAGCCCATTAGGATCACAGCAGACTTTTCAACACAAACACTCAATGCAAGGAGAGCATGGAGGGAAGTATTTCAAGCATTGCAGGAAAACAACCTCCAACCTAGACTGTTGTATCCTGCAAAACTATCTTTCAGAATAGATGGGGAAATAAGATACTTCCACGATAAAGAACACCTGAAAAACTTTACAAATACAAAACCTGCACTCCAAAACATCCTAAAGAAATCTTGGGAAAAAAAAAACACAGAAAATTCCATACCCATGAGACCGAGGAGAGTGAATTCATTGGGGCGAACAAGAAACTAAATAGAAAAGGGGAAAAGCAAAGAGGAAAAGAACCAAGAAGAGGGAAACATGGCAACTCTGAATATGTCCATATCAGTCATAACCATTAATGTTAATGGACTCATTGGTTCAACTAAAAGACACAGACTGGCAGATGGGATCAAGAAGCAAGATCCTATAATCTGCTGCATGCAGGAAACACACCTAATTCAGAAGGAAACCCATAGACTGAATATAAAAGGCTGGAAAACAATCCTCCATGCCACAGGAAACTGCAAAAAAGCATGAGTGGCTATCTTGTTTGCAGATAAAATAGATTTCAAACCCAAACTGATTAAAAGAGATAAAGAAGGTCACTATATTCTCATACAAGGAACTATCCAAGAGAAAGAAATAACAGTCATAAATATTTATGCACAGAACTCTAATGCACCCAACTATATAAAACAAACATTACTGGACATGAAAAGGCAGTTAACCATGAATACAATAGTAGTAGGGGATTTTAATACTCCATTGTCACAAATTGACAGATCAACTGGACAAAGAATCATTAAGGAAATACTTGAGCTAAATCAAACTTTTGAGCAAATGGACTTATTAGATGCCTGCAGAATTTTTCACCCTTCCAAGCGAGAATATACCTTCTCAGCAGCTCATGGATCATTTTTCAAAATAGATCTGCGAGGGAAATCATAGTAGTGAATGCCTACACTCGGAAAATAGAGCAAACTGAAATAATCTAATGATGAACCTCTGACAATTAGAAAAAAAGGAGCAAAACAAGCCGAAAGCACATACTAGAGAGGAAATTATAAGGATCAGAGCAGAAATTAATGCAATGGAGACAAAGAGAACAAAGAATCAATGAATCAAAGAGTTGGTTCTTTGAAAGGATAAATAAAATTGACAGACCCTTAGCCAACCTTATCAAACAAAGGAAGGAAAAGGCTCAAATCCATGCTATAAGGAATGAAAATGGGGAAATCAGAACAGACCCAGAGGAAGTCCAAAGGATCATAAACACATACTTTGAAAATCTATACTCCAAGAAAATGGAAAATCTAGAAGAAATGGATAGATTCCTAGACACATATGAACTTCCAAAGCTGAATGAAGAGGATATAAAAATGTTAATCCGATATCAATCTGGGAAATTGAAAATGTAATAAAAAACCTACCAACAAAGAAAAACCATGGTCCTGACGGCTTCACTGCTGAATTCTACAAAACTTTTAAAGAAGAGTTAATACCAGTACTTCTCAATCTCTTTAATGAAATCTAAAGGGAAGCAGTACTCCCCAAATCATTCCTTGAAGCAACCATCACCTTGATTCCAAAGGCAGGGAAAGATCCCACCAAAAAAGAAAACTACAGGCCAATCTCTCTAATGAACATTGACGCAAAAATCCTCAATAAAATACTGGCAAACAGAATACAGAGAGTTATTAAGAAAATCATACACCGTGATCAAGTCAGATTTATCCCAGGGATGCAAGGCTGGTTCAACATACGTAAATCAATCAATGTAATGCACTATATTAACAAACTCAAGGACAAAAGCCATATGATTATCTCAATAGATGCAGAAAAAGCATTTGACAAAATCCAACACCCATTTATAATCAAAACCCTACAGAGAATTGGAATCGATGGACTTTATCTCAATTTAATACATGCTATTTATGAGAAACCAACAGCCAGCATCATACTTAATGGGCAAAAACTGAAACCTTTTACACTAAGGTCAGGAATGAGACAAGGATGCCTGTTGTCACCACTATTGTTCGATATAGTACTGGAAACATTAGCCATAACAATCAGGCAGGACAAAGATATAAAAGGAATAAAGATAGGAAAGGAAGAAGTTAAACTGTTATTATTTGCTGATGATATGATACTCTATCTAGAGGATCCTAAAAACTCAACCAAAAGACTGCTAGACTTAATTACCAAATTTGGTAGTGTTGCTGGATACAGGGAATGCTAAAAAATCAATAGCCTTTGTCTACACAAACAACAGACTCACTGAAAGAGAAAATGCGGAGGCAATCCCTTTCACAGTAGCATCCAGAAAAATGAAATATCTAGGAATCAACCTAACAAAGGAAGTGAAAGACCTCTACTCTGAAAACTATAGGTCTGAAAACTGGGATAGAAAAGGAAACCAGAAAGTGTAAAGATATCCCTTGTTCCTGGGTCAGGAGAACCAACATCGTCAAAATGGCTATACTCCCACAACTACTATACAGATTCAATGCAATTCCAATTGAAATTCCAACGCTATAGTTCACAGAGCTAGAGAAAATAATACAAAAATTCATCTGGAACCACAAGAAACCTAGACTAGCAATAGCAATTCAAAGCAACCACGACATGGCAGGGGGTATTACAATCCCCAACTTAAAACTTTACTATAAAGCTGCTGTGATAAAAACTGCATGGTACTGGCAAAGTAACAGACCTGAGGACCAGTGGAATAGATTAGAAGACCCAGAAACAACTCTGGATACACTAAGCCACCTTATCTTTGACAAAGGACACAAACATCCCCAATGGAAGACAGCCTCTTTAACAAATGTTGCTGGAATAACTGGGCTTTAGCCTGCCAAAAGCTTAAACTAGACCTATCTCTTTCACTATGCACAAAACTAAACTCACAGTGGATACGAGACTTAAACATTAAAACAGAAACAATGAGCCTGCTGGAAAACAGGCTAGGTAAAACTCTTGGAGATATTGGCTTAGGCAGAGACTTTATGAATAAAACCTCTATAGCACAAGAACTAGCAGAAAGAATCAACAAATGGGATTTCAT
>PVIC010058254.1:0-10441 GCA_004025085.1 Thryonomys swinderianus | reverse complement strand
GAGGATATGGATCCAAGGGGGAATGTGAGAGCCAAACCTGTGAGTGAAGAAGGAGAAGAAGGCCAGGAGGTAGAACTGCAGGAAGACACAGATGTGAGCGATGCAGGTGTTGAAGGCCTTAAACCTAGACTCCTTCTGGGGCAAATTAAAAACCGTGATAAATATCTTCATGTAGGACAATGTGATGAATGTGAGGTCAAATCCTGCAACAGTGAAGGCCACAAACAAACCATAGATTTTGTTGACCCTGACATTTCCTGCAGCCAGTTTCACAATGGCCATATGCTCACAGTAGGAGTGGGAGATCACGGTAGTGAGATAGAACTGAAACCTGCACTTTATCAGTAATAGACATGGAACCACAAGAATGGCGGCCCTGAGGGTCACAACAGCTCCTATTTGAGTGACCAGCTGGTGTGTGAAGATCGTGGCATGTCTCAGTGGATAACAGATTGCCACATAACGGTCCAGGGCCATGGCTAGCAGGATGCCTGACTCTGTGCACTGGAATGTATGGATGAGCCACATTTGAAACAGGCAGCTGTCAAAATCAATGTCTGGCAAGTGAAACCAGAAGATTCCAAGCATCTTGGGCACAATGCTGGTAGCAAGTGCAATATCTGTGGCTGCTAGCATGGCTAGAAAAACGTACATGGGCTCGTGGAGACTAGGCTCTGACCTGATGATGAACAGAAGCAAAGAATTGCCAATCATCGCAACAAGGTACATGGCACAGAATGGGATTCCGATCCAGCACTGCACAGACTCTAGGCCAGGGATCCCAATTAGGGTCAGGACAGGAGGCATGAAGAATGTGATATTGGGGACAAACATAGTGTCCGTCTCTCTTAGGCCTCGTACTGTCAATAGAAAAAGATTCTGAAACTACTGAAAATCTACTTTGTGACTTTGGGCAGAATCATCATACTGAGTTTGCTTGGTATTTGTGAAATGCTCAGTTCATCTCAGCCTCCTCACACAACTGAAGGACTATTACATTACTGAAAGGAAAGAGTTCCACAGAGATGCATTACTGCTCTCAGTAAGGGCATGTGTACATCCACTGGCACAGTCAAATGTTATACACATGAGACAGTGATTGCACTTGAGCCAGCAGCAACATCTGTGTCAGAACTGTGGCTCATTGTCTCTTAGTTTCTTTCCAGACCTGTGGATGTAAAATTAAACTTGGTTATTTTCATTGCAAAGTCACAGTGTCCCAAGATTCTTAAGAGTCTTAGTATATCTTATATTTTACCGATTCTTCTACTACTCTTCTAATTACAATTATCTTTCAGTGAGGAACAATGAGGTTAAATCAGCATTATTCATGTATGATCCCCATATAAACAGAAAGGAAAAGACAGTGGAGATAGAAATTGTTGAAACTCAAAGCACATTATAAGCCAGGAGTGATGGTGATCATAGGTGATTCCTGGACTCTGGTTCTCTGAGGAAGGAGGATCTCAAGACCTTATCTCAAACTTTAAATGGGGGCAACACATTGAGATGCAGCTCACACTGAATGTACTGGGTCCAAAACCTGATAACACAATACAATAGAGATGGCAAAAATTAAAAACAGACAGAAAGAAGCAAGGAAAGAAAGAGGAAGAAAGAAGAAAGAAAGAGAGAAAGAAGGAAGGAAAGAAAGAAAAAGAGAGAGAAAGAAAGAAAGAAAGAGAGAGAGAGAGAAAGAAAGAAAGAAAAAAGAAAATAAAGAGAAATAAAGAAAATACATATACCTCCACATGGCTATACAATTTTCATTGTCCTTTTTTGGCAGCACTAGTGTTCAAACTCAGGATCTCTCACTACTAGACGGATAGCAGCACCACTGAGATACCTTTTCAATGAGTTACTGATGTTGTGCTATTGAACACGCATATTGTTTCGTTTTGATTTGTTTGCTTTGTTTTGTTTTGTTTTGTTTTGCTTTTGGTACCAGGGATGAAATTCAGGACCAAGCAGGCCCTGGTACAATTTTCATCTATATATATTTCCAAATCTTAGCAATAGGACTTAAGGTAAAGAATATTCTACAGAAATCCTTTCAAAATAATAATAAAAGGCCTTATGGCTGGGCGTGGTGGCTCACGCCTGTAATCCCAGCACTCAGGAGGCAGAGGCAGGAGGATTGCTGAGTTCGAGGCTTGCCTGGGCTACATAGTGAGTGAGCTCAGGGCCAGCCTGAACTACAAAGCGAGACCCTGTTTCAAAAAAAAAAAAAGCCTTATGAGAGATGACTCAAGATTTTCCCACATTCTAGTTTTCTTTTTTGTGTTATGGGAAGATATATGAAGTACATAATGGTTCCATTTATTGTGGGAAATTGATGAATATATATAATATGTCTATGTATATTTGATATGTCTAAGATAAAGCTGTTTTGCCACATTTTGAATTTCTAGGTTAGATTATTTCCTTTTGATTATATATCCAACAGCTGACATCCTTACAATTTCAAAATGCCTAAAGTCTGAAAACCAACTATAACAAACAAAAGAATGGACAAAACTAATACACAAGAAAAGGCATTCTTAATGAAATGTAAATACAAAAACTGAGATAGGTATAAAACTCTGTGAGAATAAAAGCTAAAGTTTTGTTTGTAAATTTTTGAGAATTCTGTTCACCATGAGTTGTGGCAAATACAAATTCATTAGTTTTTTAATGAAATATTATTTTGTGAGTTTTGGTATAAGAAAATCATGAAAAACAGAGAAATATAAGGATTTGTTAAAAAGAGGTAAATGTACTACTAGTTAAGGAAAACAGCCATAGACTTTGAGATATCAGAAATTATTCTGAAGAAGAATTTAGAGTAATCTAAAAAATGTAATCACTTCTTAAATTTTCTGATGAACTAATTTTCTGAAAGCTTCAGCTCTGAGGTTCCATAAGAAATATTTCTCAACAAGTCTTACTTGTTGAAAGTTAAAGGTTCTAAGTTAAGAAATTCTTAAATTGCATCTTAGGAACTATGATTTGATTGGTAAAAAATAAAAAATTTTACTGTATTCATTCCTAGAATTGTAAGCAATTTTCATTATTTCAACTGGTTCAAGAATCAGGTGAACTTATATTTACTAGCCACAGTGTAGCAGAAATTACATAAGTAGCTGAGCTTAGGGAGCTTAATCCTCCAGGAAAAGATGGGAATCAGCAGCAGACATTTTATGATGGTAAAAGCTCTATCAAAGACACGTTTTTAAAAACAAACTAAACAGTGAGCTAAGGACTATGGTTTTCACAGGATTTAATTTTAAATAATCTATCCCATGACATGACACAGATCACTGACTCTTTCAAAAGTAGGCAAAGTTTTATCTCTTCAAAGAGAATCAGAGTTAGAGGAGCAAGGCCTTAGGAGCTAACAGTGCTTGATTTATGCCCAAATAATCAGCTGACACTCAAGCTCTGTCCGACAGGTACAGAGCTAGGGAGGTGATAGGTGAGGAGAACATGTAGGTATCTAGGTAACTGAATTCTGTGCTATTGTTGGAAAAGCTGGCAATGACAAATTATGGGGGAAATACTTCAGGACATTGAGATTTACTTACTGGATGCTGTTTGTGAGCCAACCTTGTTCTTACCAAGCAACTGAGGAGTAGTATAGGTTTTCTATCTCTTTTCTCACCACTCATTGATTCTCTTTCCAAGATTTCAGTCCCATTTCTTCAAAGTGTGCTGTGAGGTCTGTGTCAGTCTGATACTGTGAACATTTCCTGGATACGTTCTCACACTATTCTTTCATCTGTGTGACACAGATGCTCTTCTTCCTCTCTGTGTCCATGAGTTCATGTGCCCCTTTTAATAAAGTTCGCCTGGCATTCTAGAAAATAGGATGCATTTCCTCATCTCCAATCAAAGCTGAAAGTTGGTGCTCACCAGTTCTGTTGCTGATGAGTGTTTGGTGGACGCCTGAACGTGGAAGAAGGGACTGATTTGTGCCTAACCAAACTCAGGAGGGGCCTAGAAAAGATTAGGCCTACTCCCTTGGGTTCATTCATACATAATCTTCCTTTAATTATCTCCACCCTGGCAGAAATTCTCACTCCGATCCTCCCAGAGGTAAAATGCAGAAGGATTGAGAGTTCTAAATTTTCTCTTATAAACTAAATTCATTTTATGCTGTTGTTCTATAAAAATTGAAGTGCTTCTCACTTGCTCATTCAAACTGATTATTGACTGTTCTGTGATGCTCATATGGAATGACAGGACTTGCATTGAGTAACATTCCTAATACAATTTCCTTTAAAACAAGGCTTTGCTAAAAAATTTAAACTTTCTCTGTTGAGGCTTAAATTTGTGATCTTCCTACCTCAGGCTTACAATGCAGAGATTACAGGCATGTGTTACTCCATCTGGCTATAAAGTCCTAAAAGATACACACATGTTAGCCGGGTGTGGTGGCTCACGCCTGTAATCCCAGCACTTGGGAGGCAGAGATGGGAGATTGCTGAGTTTGAGGCTTGCCTGGACTACATAGTGAGCTCAGGGCCAGCCTGAACTACAAAGTGAGACCCTGTCTCAAAAAAAAAAAAAAAGATACACACATGTTCACATTCCAATTTCATTCTGTTTTTTTAATTGAACTATTTATTGTTACCTTTTATATACAACTCACAATCACATTCAACATTGGGGAATTTGTACCAGTATATGACACAAGAATTCTCATTTTTACCCGTATCCCTACCCATCCACAACCTCCCACCCCTTACATACCTACTTTTTATTTTTCTTTCCAAATCATATTCATTCTTTCCCCCTCATTATGTTCTCCCCACACATTCCCTTGGAATATTCCTATTTAACAAAATCTATCATACATCCTACAACTCATTTACATCTATAGGCTCTCATATCAGAGAAAAGATATGGTATTTACATATCTTGGATCTATTTATTTCACTTATTAGTGTGTCCTCAAGGAGTATCCATTTGCATATGAATAAATGAAGCTTGTCATTCTTTATGACAGAGTAATACTCCATTTTATATATTAAAAAACCCATACCTTTATCCAGACTCCAGTTGATAGGCATCTGCGTTGTTTCCAAGACTGAGCTATCACAAACGGAGCTGCTATGAATATGGGTGTGCATATGTCTTTACGATATGAATCCTTTAATTTCTTTGGCTATTATTCCCAGCAGTGGAATAGCAGCTTCAAATGGGACCTCTAATCCTAGTCCTCTGAGGGATCTCCACACTAAGCTCCACAATGGTTGTACAAGTCTACAATCTCGCCAACAGTGGAGAAGGGTTCCTTTCTCCCTGCAGCCTTGCCAGCATTTACTGCTGGTTGATTTTGCAATAGCAGCCATTCTTTGTGGAGTGAGATGAAATGAACAGACACTTCTTGGAGGCAGAAGTAAAAGCAGCCAAGAAGAATATGAAGAAATGTTCAACATCACTGGTCATTTGAGAGATGCAGATGAAACCAACATTGAGATTTCATCTCACTCCACAAAGAATGGCTGCTATTGCAAAATCACTATATTTTTTAAATATAATTCTTGTGTTGCTTTTTGTGAGAGAAATTCTTCAATTTTGTTTTACAAGGAAAATTCTTTCTTTGTAAGTACTCATTTATTCCGTTTTTCCCATCTCATATTACCTTATTTATTGAGGCCCTCTTTTCCACATTCAGTAGCATCACCAATGTGATCTATTATACTATATAGATCCCTTCTGCAAAGGTGGCAGACTAGTGAGCAGCAGAAAAAGAGCCTCTTGGAAATTTCATTTTCTCATGTTATAATACAGCAGTTTGAGGAGGAAAAGAAGGAAAGCAGTGAGTCCTCAGTACTGAAGTAGCATCTGAGTAAAGAAGCAAAGTCTATGGGCGGAGCGAAGAGAGAAACTTTAAGGCAGAAGGGAGAGGTACCAAGCAGCACTTGCTCACAGAGCCCAGACTCATTGAGGGGATGGCTATGAAAACTGCAGACGTGTGCT
This sequence comes from Thryonomys swinderianus, assembly GCA_004025085.1. Lineage (NCBI taxonomy): Eukaryota > Metazoa > Chordata > Mammalia > Rodentia > Thryonomyidae > Thryonomys > Thryonomys swinderianus. Next base: position 4,477 of record PVIC010058254.1, on the reverse strand, counting down.
GACATCTGATGAACCTAAGCCTCCTCAGAGAAGTGCATCAGTGAAATGGATAATTGTTAGAAATCTACACAGAAAAAAAAATCATTTTCGAGGCAGAATGAATAACCATTTCACAAAATTTCCATGATCTCAATCCTAGGATACACAATTAGTAATTTTTATAATCATAGCAAGAATCTTTGTTAAGAGCTGGGTGTGGTGGCTCATGCCTGTAATCCTAGCACTTGGGAAACAGAGGTAGGAGGATTGCTCAGTTCAAGGCTGGCCTGAGCTACATTCAGGGCCAGCCAGAACTACAAAGTGAGACACCAGCTTTAAAAAAAAATCATTGTCAAAATGAAATAGAACAAGGGGCCAGAGAGTTAGCTGAATGGTTCCAGCACCTGCATGGCAATTACAAGGTCCTTGGTTTGTACCCCTGTAATCACATACATCCATACTGGGTGTGGTGATTCACACTCACCAGCAATCAGTACCACACACCACAATGCCAGGCATGGGGGCTCACACCTCTAATCCTAGCACTTGGGTGGCAGGAAAACTGCTGAGTTCCAGTCTTTCTGGCTACTCAGTGGGCTCAGGACCAGCCTGAAATACAGAGCAAGACCCTGTCTCAAAAAAAAGCAATAAAATAAAATAATACATAAATAAATAGAACAAATGTGTAAAATTGTTTACTATATTTTTAATCAGTGAGACTGCTGTGTAAAATGTAAGGTTATATTCTGAAAAATATATTTCTATTTTATCAGAAGATAGTGCATTTCTTTCACTGCAGAAGTATTTATCTTCTTCTTTTACACATAAACCCTTTTTCTCCTTGTCCTCCTCCTTCCTATTCTTCTTTTCCTTCTCCTTCTACATCATCCTTTCATTCTGTTTCCATTTTCCCTCTTCTTCCTCTTCCCTCTTTCTCTTCTCCTTCTGTCATTTTTCTCATCATATAGCACTTCTTCCACATCTTTCTTCTCTTTGTACTACTAGGGATACATTCAAACCCTTCATAATAAGGTATATTTTCAGCTCTTTTTAAAATGCTTTAATTTGAGACATGGTCATGCTAAATTCTTTTTTTTTTTTGAGTAGGAAAATTTTATTGAGAAAGAAAGCTTCTGCCTAAGAGAGGCAGAAGGGGGGAAGTGGAAAAGTGGGTAGCCCACTACTTTACTTTTTAGAGATTTTTTTGACCAAAGCTGTGAATTGAGGTGGGTCTGAAGTGGGACAAAGTTACAATCAACCAGTAATATTGCAAATACAGTAGCTTAGGTAACATTGATACAATGAGAAACTACACAAATTAGACCAAACCACGATCAACCAATAAGATTACAAGTATAATTGCTCAGGTAATGCTGATTGAATGGGGATCCAATGAGAAATCAAGTCACATAACAATCAAACAGGAATTTTTGACTCAGACTCTTCCAGGGAGGTGGGCTAAATTCTCAACCCAAAGAGGCTGGTGCCTTCTTTAGAATATCTGGTGGCTGCCTGTTTGGATTATCAGTCACAGTTATTTATCCTACATGGGTGGGATAGCTTTTTTCTCTGGCAATGCTAACCTCCAAATTGGCTGCTTCTGAGGGCCAGTCCTATCTACCTGCCTACCACATGTCTAGCTAGCTTTTCTACCTAGAATATTCCCCACTCTGGAGAGGAAGCCGAACTGCCATGAGGGGCAATGGGTGCAGATCGATCTAACTTCTTCAGGCTGGAGAGGGTCATAGTTGTGATTGGCAGTCAGGGTCACTCCACAGAGGGTATGTCTAAAGGCCCTTGATAGACTCCATGTGTTGTTATCTTGGGTAGGTGTATAGCCTTGATTCTGAAGGAGACAAAATAGGAAGGCAGTTAAGAACACATGGACCATACAATAAGGTGAAAAGGATAGCTGCGAATATAACCAGTAATTGTTTTTATCAAGACAAACCCATAATAACCTCCCACAGAGTGGAAAAGGAGAAGGACCACAGTTTTAGAATCTGACATAACATCAACCTGAACATCAGTTGAAATATTAGTAGATGGATCAGGGATGGTATATACAACATTTAGCTTTTACAGTTACACAAATACTCCCTTGGGTCGTAGTTAAAATATCTAATGCCATTTGATTCTGAAGGATGGTTTGTCTTATTAATTTTACCCTTTTTATTAAGAAGGCAGACCTCAAATCAGTATAAACATTGACCTTGTCCCTTACTGACTTATAAGGCCATGGTCAAAGTTATGAGTTTTGTTAGCTGTGTAATAGTGCCATGTACAAGTGATTAGTGCCAGGCACAAGGAGGAACTCTCAAGCATCTGGTGTAGAGTCACTATTGTGTATCCTGTCCTTTTTTTAATAAAAGAGCTATCATCACAAAAGGAAAACATCAGAATTAACAAGGGATGTCTAATAAGTTTTCTTCTTCTGTATAAGAGCACAAAATTTCCTCTTTGTATTCATGTCTTTCAGCTCCAACTATTTCCTTTTTTTTTTTTTTTTGGTAAAAAGGTGGCAGGATTTAAGGAAGAACATATCTTTATTTCAACAGCTGGCCTTTCTAGCAATAGGACCTGATATTTAAGAAACCAGTTGTCTGATACTATAAGCTCCCTTTAGATGAAAGAAGCCCTGCCACATTATGAGATGTGTATATAATTAGATCTTTGTCTAAAGTCAGCTTGGATGCCCCTGATACCAAGACAGCCACTGCAGCTAGAGCTCTGAGGATTGTAACTCACCCTTTTGCTACAAGATCTAACTCATGGCTTAGGTACCATACAGGTTGCCAATCAGGTCCTGGATCTTGAATAAGCACTCCCAAGGCCATGCCCCACCTTTCAACAACATATAGATTGAATTTATGTCCTGTCTCCAAGCTCAGTGGTGGGACATTTAGAAGTGCTTGTTAGAGCTTTCTGAAAGCTGCCTGGGAATCAGCTTCCTAGGGTAAAATATTGTTTTTGCCTTTTGGGTTTTTCAGATAGATAGATAGATAGATAGATAGATAGATAGATAGATAGATGGGGTGGCTGCATAGCTTCACAATATTCCGCTATCCAAAGGCAACAGAAACCTATAATTTCTAAGAATCCCCTAAGTTGTTTTAAGGGTTTGGGCTGTGGGTTAGTCTTTGAGTTTCTTTAGATATAATAAGGCCCAAGTATTTTACTTTAGGTCTATAAAGTTGTCCCTTAGATTTAGAAACCTTGTAACCCCTGTCTGCTAGAAAATTTAGCAGAGCATAGGTGCCTTGGCTACAAAGTTTTTTGAAAGAGCACATACTAATATATCATCTACATATTGTAATACTATGACCTGGGAATATTTAAAACACACCAAGTCCTGAGAAAGCACCAAAGAGTTGCCTTGGGCAAGATTCCTCACTTGTTGCCCCAGTTGCCACTGTTTCCATGCAATCAGAGATCTGTCTCTGAAAGGAATCCAATTGCTTATCTGGTCAACATTCCACCCACACTTGCAAGTGGGGATTCACCAGAGGGCAACTGAGGAAACCTGTTCTCTGCTTACCAGTGGCAGCCGCCCTACTGGTGTTTAATGGCTGGCAAAGTAACCACTGTTTTTTTTTTTTAATTCTATAAGGAACAGAAAAAAACCTAAAGAGATCTATCTTACAGAATTTTAAGCAACAACCCAGTACAAACACAACAGATAGAGCATAAAATTAAAACAGTTTTTACAAAGGACAACATATTATAAGAGAAATAAGCAGTATGTAACCATTTAAAGCATACAAATTAGAATTAAAACCCTTTTGAAACAAATACTAAAACAAGGACCAGAATATGTAGAGCAAAAGGTGGAAATTACAAAGCAAATTTACAAGCAATGGAGAAAAAGACCAACAATTTTAGAATCTCTGAAGAAAAGAAAACTCTTACCTCCATCCAATTATTTTGGTGGAATCTCCAGTATGAGGCAGGAAAATTAAGGCCTAACTCCCTACCTGAAACGCGAGTTAGTATTCTCTAAAAATTGAGGAATGAATTTTAGAAAGGATGAAGGTTTGAGTAGGAAATTTTATTGAGAAAGTAAGCTTCTGCCTAGAGAGGTAGAAGGGGGAACCCCAAAAAGTGAGTAAACCCCATGCCGAATTCTTAAATCAGTTGACTGGCAGGCAGCACATATTGCCAAAGTTTTACAAGTCAATTGCACTAAAAAGAAAACGTTTGCATCTTGAAGACTGTAGGATATTTATTGTTTTGTTCTGAGAAGTGGGAATATTGCACCATGATGAAAGATTGTATCATTGGGAGTAGCACATTTTCATCAAGTTCATGCGGATCTGCTTGGTCTTTATACCATAGACGAGTGGGTTGAGGAACGGAGGGACCAGCAAGTAAAAGCTAGAGAAGAGGATATGGATCCAAGGGGGAATGTGAGAGCCAAACCTGTGAGTGAAGAAGGAGAAGAAGGCCAGGAGGTAGAACTGCAGGAAGACACAGATGTGAGCGATGCAGGTGTTGAAGG